>CAJGYO010000813.1:0-62998 GCA_904845875.1 Miscanthus lutarioriparius | reverse complement strand
TCGACGTGAGACCATGCACCTATCTTTAAGGCCAAGATTAGCACTACCTTCAAAGGACCGAAATGAGCCTCCACTTGAGCCTCGTCACCTAGTGGTACCATTAGGTGCGCCCAAAACAACCGAGCCTATGGTACGCCTAGCGCAAACCATGCATCTATCTTGCACCGACGCTAACACCGTCTCCAAACGTAAAGAAGTGAGATTCCACATGACCCACGTCACCTAGGAGTTGCATCGAGGCGCCCAAAACAATGTCGAGCCCATGGTACGTTCGACGCAGACCATGCACCTATATTAAGTCAAGATTAGCACTATCTTCGAAAGGACCCAAATGAGCTTCCACTTGAGCCTCATCACCTAGTGGTACCATTAGGTGCGTCCAAACCGACTTCTGAGCCTATGGTACGTCTAGCGCAAAACCATGCACCTATTTTGCACCGACGCTAACACTGTCTCCAAATGCGAGAAAGAAGTGAGATTCCACATGACCCACGTCACCGAGGAGTTCCATCTGGTGCGTCCCAAAATGATTTCCATCTCTATGGTACGTTCGACACAAACCTTTCCCCAATCTTGCGTCATGATTAGCTTTGTCTCCAAACGGACCAAAACGAGCTTCCACTTGAGCCTCGTCACCTAGTGGTACCATCGGGTACGTCCAAAATGATTTCTGAGACTACGGTGCGCCTAGCGTACCTATCTTGCACCGACACTAACACTGTCTCAAATGGAAAGAAGTGAGATTCCACATGACCCACGTCACCTAGGAGTTCCATTGGGTCTGCATCCAAATGATTTCCAACCCTATGGTACGCTTTGACGCGAAACCGCACAACTATCTTGTGTCAAGATTAGTACTATCTCCAAACGGACCAAAACAAGCTTTAACTTGACCTGATCACCTAGGAGTTCCATCAAAAAGGCCCAAAACAATTTCTCGAGCCTATGGTACACTCGACGCAAAACCGTGCACCTATCTCAAGGCCAAGATTAGCACTATGTTAGAAAGGACCTAAACGAGCTTCCACTTGAGCCTCGTCATCTAGTGGTACCATCGAGTGGGTCCAAAATGATTTCTGAGCCTATTGTATGTCTAGCGCTTACCATGCACCTATCTTGCACCGACACTAACACTGTCTCCAAAAGGAAAGAAGTGAGATTCCACAAGACCCACGTCATCTAGGAGTTCCATCGGGTGCATCCAAAATAATGTTCGAGCCTATGGTACATTCGACGCAAACCGTGCACCTATATGGCGTCAAGATTAGCATTATCTCCAAGCGGATCAAAACGAGCTTTCACTTGAGCCTCATCACCTAGGGAGTACCATCGGTGCGACCAAAATGATTTCCGAGCCGATGGTACGCTTTGGTGCAAATCAGCACCTTTCTTGCAATCGACACTAACACTGTCTCCAAATGGAAAGAAGTGAGATTCCACATGACCCACATAACCTAGGAGTTGCATCGAGGGCGTCCAAAACAATGTCAGAGCCCATGGTACGTTCGACGCAAACCATGCACCTATCTTGCGTCAAATTTAGCACTATCTTCGAAAGGACCCAAATGAGCTTCCACTTGAGCCTCGTCACCTAGTGGTACCATTAGGTGCGTCCAAACCGACTTCTGAGCCTATGGTATGTCTAGCGCAAACCATGCACCTATCTTGCACCAACGCTAACACTGTCTCCAAACCGAAAGAAGTGAGATTCCACATGACCCACATCACCTAGGAGTCACATCGAGGGCGTCCAAAACAATGTTAGAGCCCACAGTACGTTCGACGCAGACCATGCACCTATATTGCGTCAAGATTAGCACTATCTTCGAAAGGACCAAAATGAGCTTCCACTTGAGCCTCGTCACCTAGTGGTACCATTTGGTGCGTCCAAACCGACTTCTGAGCCTATGGTACGTCTAGCGCAAACCATGCACCTATTTTGCACCGACGCTAACACTGTCTCCAAACAGAAAGAAGTGAGATTCCACATGACCCACGTCACCGAGGAGTTCCATCTGGTGCGTCCAAAATGATTTCCATCTCTATGGTACGTTCGACACAAACCGTGCCCCTATCTTGCTTCATGATTAGCTTTGTCTCCAAATGGACCAAAACGAGCTTCCACTTGAGCCTTGTCACCTAGTGGTACCATCGGGTGCGTCCAAAATGATTTCTGAGACTACGGTACGTCTAGCGTACCTATCTTGCACCGACACTAACATTGTCTCTAAATGGAAAGAAATGAGATACCACATGACCCACATCACCTAGGAGTTCCATTGGGTGCGTCCAAAATGATTTCCAACCCTATGGTACGTTTGACGCAAACCGCACACCTATCTTGTGTCAAGATTAGTACTATCTCCAAACGGACCGAAACAAGCTTTAACTTGACCCAGATCACCTAGGAGTTCCTTCGGGTGCGTCCAAAACAATTTCTGAGCCTATGGTACACTCGACGCAAACCGTGCACCTATCTGGTGTTAAGATTAGCACTATGTTAGAAAGGACCGAAACGAGCTTCCACTTGAGCCTCGTCATCTAGTGGTACCATCGAGTGGGGTCCAAAACAATTTCTGAGCCTATTGTATATCTAGTGCTTACCATGCACCTATCTTGCACCGACACTAACACTGTCTCCAAAAGGAAAGAAGTGAGATTCCACAAGACCCACGTCACCTAGGATTTCCATCGGGTGCATCCAAAATGATGTTCGAGCCTATGGAACATTCGACGCAAACCGTTCATCTATCTGGCGTCAAGATTAGCATTATCTCCAAGCGGACTGAAACGAGCTTTCACTTGAGCCTCATCACCTAGGAGTACCATCGGGTGCGACCAAAATGATTTCTGAGCCTATGGTACGTTTGGTGCAAACTGTGCACCTTTCTTGCACAGACACTAACACTGTCTCCAAATGGAAAGAAGTGAGATTCCACATGACCCACATCACTTAGGAGTTGCATCGAGGGCGTCCAAAACAATGTCAGAGCCCATGGTACGTTCGACGCAAACCATGCACCTATCTTGCGTCAAGATTAGCACTATCTTCGAAAGGACCCAAATGAGCTTCCACTTGAGCCTCGTCACTTAGTGGTACCATTAGGTGCGTCCAAACCGACTTCTGAGCCTATGGTATGTCTAGCGCAAACCATGCACCTATCTTGCACCAACGCTAACACTGTCTCCAAACGGAAAGAAGTGAGATTCCACATGACCAACGTCACCTAGGAGTTGCATCGAGTGCGTCCACAACAATGTCAGAGCCCGTGGTACGTTCGACGTAGACCATGCACCTATCTTGCGTCAAGATTAGCACTACCTTCAAAAGGACCGAAATGAGCCTCCACTTGAGCCTCGTCACCTAGTGGTACCATTAGGTGCATCCAAAACAACTTCTGAGCCTATGGTACGTCTAGCGCAAACCATGCATCTATCTTGCACCGACGCTAACACTGTCTCCAAACAGAAAGAAGTGAGATTCCACATGACCCACGTCACCTAGGAGTTGCATCGAGGGCGTCCAAAACAATGTCAGAGCCCACGGTACGTTCGACGCAGACCATGCACCTATATTGCGTCAAGATTAGCACTATCTTCGAAAGGACCCAAATGAGCTTCCACTTGAGCCTCATCACCTAGTGGTACCATTAGGTGCGTCCAAACCGACTTCTGAGCCTATGGTACGTCTAGCGCAAACCATGCACCTATTTTGCACCGACGCTAACACTGTCTCCAAACAGAAAGAAGTGAGATTCCACATGACCCACGTCACCGAGGAGTTCCATCTGGTGCGTCCAAAATGATTTCCATCTCTATGGTACGTTCGACACAAACCTTTCCCCAATCTTGCGTCATGATTAGCTTTGTCTCCAAACGGACCAAAACGAGCTTCCACTTGAGCCTCGTCACCTAGTGGTACCATCGGGTACGTCCAAAATGATTTCTGAGACTACGGTACGTCTAGCGTACCTATCTTGCACCGACACTAACACTGTCTCCAAATGGAAAGAAGTGAGATTCCACATGACCCACGTCACCTAGGAGTTCCATTGGGTCCGTCCAAAATGATTTCCAACCCTATGGTACGTTTGACGCAAACCGCACAACTATCTTGTGTCAAGATTAGTACTATCTCCAAACGGACCAAAACAAGCTTTAACTTGACCCAGATCACCTAGGAGTTCCATCGGATGCGTCCAAAACAATTTCTGAACCTATGGTACACTCGACGCAAACCGTGCACCTATCTGGCGTCAAGATTAGCACTATGTTAGAAAGGACCGAAACGAGCTTCCACTTGAGCCTCGTCACCTAGTGGTACCATCGAGTGGGTCCAAAATGATTTCTGAGCCTATTGTATGTCTAGCGCTTACCATGCACCTATCTTGCATCGACACTAACACTGTCTCCAAAAGGAAAGAAGTGAGATTCCACAAGATACCACGTCACCTAGGAGTTCCATCGGGTGCATCCAAAATGATGTTCGAGCCTATGGTACATTCGACGCAAACCGTGCACCTATATGGCGTCAAGATTAGCATTATCTCCAAGCGGACTGAAACGAGCTTTCACTTGAGCCTCATCACCTAGGAGTACCATCGGGTGCGACCAAAATGATTTCTGAGCCGATGGTACGTTTGGTGCAAACTGTGCACCTTTCTTGCACTGACACTAACACTGTCTCCAAATGGAAAGAAGTGAGATTCCACATGACCCACATAACCTAGGAGTTGCATCGAGGGCGTCCAAAACAATGTCAGAGCCCATGGTACGTTCGACGCAAACCATGCACCTATCTTGCGTCAAGATTAGCACTATCTTCGAAAGGACCCAAATGAGCTTCCACTTGAGCCTCGTCACCTAGTGGTACCATTAGGTGCGTCCAAACCGACTTCTGAGCCTATGGTATGTCTAGCGCAAACCATGCACCTATCTTGCACCAACGCTAACACTGTCTCCAAACAGAAAGAAGTGAGATTCCACATGACCCACGTCACCTAGGAGTTGCATCGAGGGCGTCCAAAACAATGTTAGAGCCCACGGTACGTTCGACGCAGACCATGCACCTATATTGCGTCAAGATTAGCACTATCTTCGAAAGGACCCAAATGAGCTTTCACTTGAGCCTCGTCACCTAGTGGTACCATTTGGTGCGTCCAAACCGACTTCTGAGCCTATGGTACGTCTAGCGCAAACCATGCACCTATTTTGCACCGACGCTAACACTGCTCTCCAAATGTAAAGAAGTGAGATTCCACATGACCCACGCCACCGAGGAGTTCCATCTCAAATGCGTCCAAAATGATTTCCATCTCTATGGTACGTTCGACACAAACCGTGCCCCTATCTTGCTTCATGATTATCTTTGTCTCCAAATGGACCAAAACGAGCTTCCACTTGAGCCTCGTCACCTAGTGGTACCATCGGGTGCGTCCAAAATGATTTCTGAGACTACGGTACGTCTAGCGTACCTATCTTGCACCGACACTAACACTGTCTCTAAATGGAAAGAAATGAGATACCACATGACCCACATCACCTAGGAGTTCCATTGGGTGCGTCCAAAATGATTTCCAACCCTATGGTACGTTTGACGCAAACCGCACACCTATCTTGTGTCAAGATTAGTACTATCTCCAAACGGACCGAAACAAGCTTTAACTTGACCCAGATCACCTAGGAGTTCCTTCGGGTGCGTCCAAAACAATTTCTGAGCCTATGGTACACTCGACGCAAACCGTGCACCTATCTGGCGTCAAGATTAGCACTATGTTAGAAAGGACTGAAACGAGCTTCCACTTGAGCCTCGTCACCTAGTGGTACCATCGAGTGGGGTCCAAAACAATTTCTGAGCCTATTGTATATCTAGTGCTTACCATGCACCTATCTTGCACCGACACTAACACTATCTCCAAAAGGAAAGAAGTGAGATTCCACAAGACCCACGTCACCTAGGAGTTCCATCGGGTGCATCCAAAATGATGTTCGAGCCTATGGTACATTCGACGCAAACCGTGCACCTATCTGGCGTCAAGATTAGCATTATCTCCAAGCGGACTGAAACGAGCTTTCACTTGAGCCTCATCACCTAGGAGTACCATCGGGTGCGACCAAAATGATTTCTGAGCCTATGGTACGTTTGGTGCAAACTGTGCACCTTTCTTGCACAGACACTAACACTGTCTCCAAATGGAAAGAAGTGAGATTCCACATGACCCACATCACTTAGGAGTTGCATCGAGGGCGTCCAAAACAATGTCAGAGCCCATGGTACGTTCGACGCAAACCATGCACCTATCTTGCATCAAGATTAGCACTATCTTCGAAAGGACCCAAATGAGCTTCCACTTGAGCCTCGTCACTTAGTGGTACCATTAGGTGCGTCCAAACCGACTTCTGAGCCTATGGTATGTCTAGCGCAAACCATGCACCTATCTTGCACCAACGCTAACACTGTCTCCAAACGGAAAGAAGTGAGATTCCACATGACCAACGTCACCTAGGAGTTACATCGAGTGCGTCCACAACAATGTCGGAGCCCGTGGTACGTTCGACGCAGACCATGCACCTATCTTGCGTCAAGATTAGCACTACCTTCGAAAGGACCGAAATGAGCCTCCACTTGAGCCTCGTCACCTAGTGGTACCATTAGGTGCGTCCAAAACATCTTCTGAGCCTATGGTATGTCTAGCGCAAACCATGCATCTATCTTGCATCGACGCTAACACTGTCTCCAAACAGAAAGAAGTGAGATTCCACATGACCCACGTCACCTAGGAGTTCCATCAGGTGGGTCCAAAATGGTTTCCAGCCCTATGGTAAGTTCGACACAAACCGTGCACCTCTCTTGCTTCATGATTAGCTTTGTCTCCAAATGGTCCAAAACGAGCTTCCACTTCAGCCTCGTCACCTAGTGGTACCTTCGGGTGCTTCCAAAATGATTTCTAAGCCTATGGTACGTCCAGCGCAAACCGTGCACCTATCTTGCGTCAAGATTAGCACTATCTCCAAACAGACTGAAATGAGCTTTCACTTGAGCCTCATCACCTAGGAGTACCATCGGGTGCGACCAAAACGATTTCTGAGCCAATGGTACGTTTGGTGCAAACTGTGCACCTTTCTTGCACTGACACTAACACTGTCTCCAAACAGAAAGAAGTGAGATTCCACATGACCCACGTCACCTAGGAGTTGCATCGAGGGCATCCAAAACAATGTCAGAGCGCATGGTACGTTCGACGCAGACCATGCACCTATATTGCGTCAAGATTAGCACTATCTTCGAAAGCACCCAAATGAGCTTCCACTTGAGCCTCGTCAACTAGTGGTACCATCGGGTGCGTCCAAAATGATTTCTGAGCCTATGATACGTCTAGCGTAAACAATGCACCTATCTTGCACCGACACTAACACTGTCTCCAAATGGAAAGAAGTGAGATTCCACATGACCCACGTCACCTAGGAGTTCCATTGGGTGCGTCCAAAATGATTTCCAACCCTATTGTATGTTTGACGTAAACCGCACACCCATCTTGTGTCAAGATTAGTACTATCTCCAAACGGACCGAAACAAGCTCTAACTTGACCCATATCACCTAGGAGTTCCTTCGGTTGCGTCCAAAACAATTTCTGAGCCTATGGTACACTCGACGGAAACCGTGCACCTATCTGGCGTCAAGATTAGCACTATGTTTGAAAGGACCGAAACGAGCTTCCACTTGAGCCTCGTCACCTAGTGGTACCATCGAGTGGGGTCCGAACGATTTCTGAGCCTATTATATGTCTAGCGCATACCATGCACCTATCTTGCACCGACACTAACACTGTCTCCAAAAGGAAAGAAGTGAGATTCCACAAGACCCACGTCACCTAGGAGTTCCATCGGGTGCATCCAAAACGATGTTCGAGCCTATGGTACATTCGACGCAAACCGTGCACCTATCTGGCGTCAAGATTAGCACTATCTCCAAATGGACTGAAACGAGCTTTCGCTTGAGCCTCATCACCTAGGAGTACCATCGGGTGCGACCAAAATGATTTCTGAGCCGATGTTACGTTTGGTGCAAACTGTGCACCTTTCTTGCACTGACACTAACACTGTCTCCAAACATAAAGAAGTGAGATTCCACATGACCCACGTCACCTAGGAGTTGCATCGAGGGCGTCCAAAAGAAATGTCAGAGCCCATGGTACGTTCGACGCAGACCATGCACCTATCTCGACCGAAATGAGCATCAACTTCAGCCTCACCACCTAGTGGTACCATTAGGTGCGTCCAAAACGACTTCTGAGCCTATGGTACGTCTAGCGCAAACCATGCACCTATCTTGCACCGACGCTAACACTGTCTCCAAACGAAAAGAAGTGAGATTCCACATGACCCACGTCACCAAGGAGTTCCATCGGGTGCGTCCAAAATGATTTCCATCTCTATGGTACGTTCGACACAAACCGTGCACCTATCTTGCGTCATGATTAGCTTTGTCTCCAAACGGACCAAAACGAGCTTCCACTTGAGCCTCGTCACCTAGTGGTACCATCGGGTGCATCCAAAACGATTTCTAAGACTATGGTATGTCTAGCGTGCCTATCTTGCACCGACACTAACACCGTCTCTAAATGGAAAGAAGTGAGATTCCACATGACCCACGTCACCTAGGAGTTCCATTGGGTGTGTCGAAAATGATTTCCAACCCTATGGTACGTTTGACGCAAACCGAACACCTATCTTGTGTCAAGATTAGTACTATCTCCAAACGGACCACAACAAGCTCTAACTTGACCCAGATCACCTAGGAGTTCCTTCGGGTGTGTCCAAAACAATTTCTGAGCCTATGGTACACTCGACGTAAACCGTGCACCTATCTGGCGTCAAGATTAGCACTATGTTCGAATGGACCGAAATGAGGTTCCACTTGAGCCCCGTCACCTATTGGTACCATCGAGGGGGTCCGAAACGATTTCTGAGACTATTGTATGTCTAGCGCAGACATGCACCTAGCTTGCACCGACACTAACACTGTCTCCAAAAGGAAAGAAGTGAGATGCCACGTCACCTAGGAGTTCCATCGGGTGCATCCAAAATGATGTTCGAGACTATGGTACATTCGACGCAAACCGTGCATCTATCTGGCGTCAAGATTAGCACTATCTCCAAACGGACTGAAACGAGCTTTCACTTGAGCCTCATCACCTAGGACTACCATCGGGTGCGACCAAAACAACTTCTGAGCCGATGGTACGTTTGGTGCAAACTGTGCACCTTTCTTGCACTGACACTAACACTGTCTCCAAATGGAAAGAAGGGAGATTCCACATGACCCACATCACCTAGGAGTTGCATCGAGGGTGTCCAAAACAATGTCAGAGCCCATGGTACGTTCGACGCAAACCATGCACCTATCTTGCGTCAAGATTAGCACTATCTCCAAATGGACTGAAACAAGCTTTCGCTTGAGCCTCATCACCTAGGAGTACCATCGGGTGCGACCAAAATGATTTCTGAGCCGATGGTACGTTTGGTGCAAACTGTGCACCTATCTTGCCCTGACACTAACACTGTCTCCAAATGGAAAGAAGTGAGATTCCACATGACCCACATCACCTAGGAGTTGCGTCGAGGGCATACAAAACAATGTCAGATCCCATGGTACGTTCGACGCAGACTATGCACCTATCTTGCGTCAAGATTAGCACTACCTTCGAAAGGATCGGAATGAGCCTCCACTTGAGCCTCGTCACCTAGTGGTACCATTAGGTGCGTCCAAAACAACTTCTGAGCCTATGGTACGTCTAGCGCAAACCATGCATCTATCTTGCACCGACGCTAACACTGTCTCCAAACGGAAAGAAGAGAGATTCCACATGACCCACGTCACCTAGGAGTTCCATCGGGTGCATCCAAAATGATGTTCGAGCCTATGGTACATTCGACGCAAACCGTGCACCTATCTGGCGTCAAGATTAGCATTATCTCCAAGCGGACTAAAACGAGCTTTCACTTGAGCCTCATCACCTAGGAGTACCATCGGGTGCGACCAAAATGATTTCTGAGCCGATGGTACGTTTGGTGCAAACTGTGCACCTTTCTTGCACTGACACTAACACTGTCTCCAAATGGAAAGAAGTGAGATTCCACATGACCCACATCACTTAGGAGTTGCATCGAGGGCGTCCAAAACAATGTCAGAGCCCATGGTACGTTCGACGCAAACCATGCACCTATCTTGCGTCAAGATTAGCACTATCTTCGAAAGGACCCAAACGAGCTTCCACTTGAGCCTCGTCACCTAGTGGTACCATTAGGTGCGTCCAAAACAACTTCTGAGCCTATGGTACGTCTAGCGCAAACCATGCATCTATCTTGCACCGACGCTAACACTGTCTCCAAACGGAAAGAAGTGAGATTCCACATGACCCACGTCACCTAGGAGTTCCATCAGGTGCGTCCAAAATGATTTCTAGCCCTATGGTAAGTTCAACACAAACCGTGCACCTCTCTTGCGTCATGATTAGCTTTGTCTCCGAATGGTCCGAAACGAGCTTCCACTTCAGCCTCTTCACCTAGTGGTACCTTCGGGTGCTTCCAAAATGATTTCTAAGCCTATGGTACGTCCAGCACAAACCATGCACCTATCTTGCGTCAAGATTAGCACTATCTCCAAACGGACTGAAACGAGCTTTCACTTGAGCCTCATCACCTAGGAGTACCATCGGGTGCGACCAAAACGATTTCTGAGCCGATGGTACGTTTGGTGCAAACTGTGCACCTTTCTTGCACTGACACTAACACTGTCTCCAAACAGAAAGAAGTGAGATTCCACATGACCCACATCACCTAGGAGTTGCATCGAGGGCGTCCAACACAATGTCAGAGCCCAAGGAACGTTCGACGCAGACCATGCACCTATCTTGCGTCAAGATTAGCACTATGTTCGAAAGGACCGAAATGAGCTTCCACTTCAGCCTCGTCACCTAGTGGTACCATTAGGTGCGTCCAAAACGACTTCTGAGCCTATGGTACGTCTAGTGCAAACCATGCAACTATCTTGCACCAACACTAACACTGTCTCCAAACGGAAAGAAGTGAGATTCCACATGACCCACGTCACCTAGGAGTTCCATCAGGTGTGTCCAAAATGATTTCCATCTCTATGGTACGTTCGACACAAACCGTGCACCTGTCTTGCGTCATGATTAGCTTTGTCTCCAAACAGACCAAAACGAGATTCCACTTGAGCCTCGTCACCTAGTGGTACCATCGGGTGCGTCCAAAACGATTTCTGAGACTATGGAACGTCTAGCGTACCTATCTTGCACCGACACTAACACTGTTTCCAAACAGAAAGATGTGAGATTCCACATGACCCACGTCACCTAGGAGTTGCATCGAGGGCATCCAAAACAATGTCAGAGCCCATGGTACGTTCGACGCAGACCATGCATCTATATTGCGTCAAGATTAGCACTATCTTCGAAAGGACCCAAATGAGGTTCCACTTGAGCCTCGTCACCTAGTGGTACCATTAGGTGCGTCCAAACCAACTTCTGAGCCTATGGTACATCTAGCGCAAACCATGCACCTATCTTGCACAGACGCTAACACTTTCTCCAAACAGAAAGAAGTGAGATTCCACATGACCCACGTCACCGAGGAGTTCCATCTGGTGCGTCCAAAATGATTTCCATCTCTATGGTACGTTCGACACAAACCGTGCACCTATCTTGCGTCATGATTAGCTTTGTCTCCAAACGGACCAAAACGAGCTTCCACTTGAGTCTTGTCACCTAGTGGTACCATCGGGTGCGTCCAAAATGATTTCTGAGACTACGGTACGTCTAGCGTACCTATCTTGCACCGACACTAACACTGTCTCCAAATGGAAAGAAGTGAGATTCCACATGACCCACGTCACCTAGGAGTTCCATTGGGTGCGTCCAAAATGATTTCCAACCCTATGGTACATTTGACGCAAACCGCACACCTATCTTGTGTCAAGATTAGTACTATCTCCAAAAGGACCGAAACAAGCTTTAACTTGACCCAGATCACCTAGGAGTTCCTTCGGGTCTGTCCAAAACAATTTCTGAGCCTATGGTACACTCGACGCCAACCGTGCACCTATCTGGCGTCAAGATTAGCACTATGTTAGAAAGGACCGAAACGAGCTTCCACTTGAGCCTCGTCACCTAGTGGTACCATCGAGTGAGTCCAAAATGATTTTTGAGCCTATTGTATGTCTATCGCTTACCATGCACCTATCTTGCACCAACACTAACACTGTCTCCAAAAGGAAAGAAGTGAGATTTCACAAGACCCACGTCACCTAGGAGTTCCATCGGGTGCGTCCAAAATGATTTCTAAGCCTATGGTACGTTTGACGTAAACTGCACACCTATGTTGTGTCAAGATTAGTACTATCTCCAAACGGACCGAAACAAGCTCTAACTTGACCCAGATCACCTAGGATTCCTTCGGGTGCGTCCAAAACAATTTCTGAGCCTATGGTACACTCGACGCAAGCCATGCACCTATTTGGCGTCAACATTAGCACTATGTTCGAAAGGACCGAAACGAGATTCCACTTGAGCCTCGTCACCTAGTGGTACCATCGAGTGGGTCCAAAATGATTTCTGAGCCTATTGTATGTCTAGCGCCTACCATCCACCTATCTTGCACCGACACTAACACTGTCTCCAAAAGGAAAGAAGTGAGATTCCACAAGACCCACGTCACCTAGGAGTTCCATCTGGTGCATCCAAAACGATGTTCGAGCCTATGGTACATTCGACGCAAACCGTGCACCTATCTGGCGTCAAGATTAGCATTATCTCCAAGCGGACTGAAACGAGCTTTCACTTGAGCCTCATCACGTAGGAGTACCATCGGGTGCGACAAAAATGATTTCTGAGCCGTTGGTACGTTTGGTGCAAATTGTGCACCTTTCTTGCACTGACACTAACACTGTCTCGAAATGGAAAGAAGTGAGATTCCACATGACCCACGTCACCTTGGAGTAGCATCGAGTGCGTCCAAAACAATGTCAGAGCCCATGGTACGTTCGACGCAGACCTTGCACCTATCTTGCATCAAGATTAGCACTATCTTCGACAAGACCGAAATGAGCTTCCACTTGAGCCTCGTCACCTAGTGGTACCATTAGGTGCGTCCAAAATGATTTCTGAGCCTATGATACGTCTAGTGCAAACCATGCACCTATCTTGCACCAACACTAACACTGTCTCCAAATGGAAAGAAGTGAGATTCCACATGACCCACGTCACCGAGGAGTTCCATCGGATGCGTCCAAAACGATTTCCAACTCTATGGTACGTTCGACACAAACCGTGCACCTATCTTGCGTCATGATTAGCTTTGTCTCCAAACGGACCGAAACGAGCTTTCACTTGGGCCTCGTCACCTAGTGGTACCATCGGGTGCGTCCAAAATGATTTCTGAGCCTATGGTACGTCTAGCGTAAACAATGCACCTATCTTGCACCAACACTAACACTGTCTCCAAATGGAAAGAAGTGAGATTCCACATGACCCACGTCACCTAGGAGTTCCATTGGGTGCGTCCAAAATGATTTCCAACCCTATGGTACGTTTGACGTAAACCGCACACCTATGTTGTGTCAAGATTAGTACTATCTCCAAACGGACCGAAACAAGCTCTAACTTGACCCAGATCACCTAGGAGTTCCTTCGGGTGCGTCCAAAACAATTTCTGAGCCTATGGTACACTCGACGCAAGCCGTGCACCTATCTGGCGTCAACATTAGCACTATGTTTGAAAGGACCGAAACGAGCTTCCACTTGAGCCTCGTCACCTAGTGGTACCATCGAGTGGGTCCAAAACGATTTCTGAGCCTATTGTATGTCTAGCGCCTACCATCCACCTATCTTGCACCGACACTAACACTGTCTCCAAAAGGAAAGAAGTGAGATTCCACAAGACCCACGTCACCTAGGAGTTCCATCGGGTGCATCCAAAACGATGTTCGAGCCTATGGTACATTCAACGCAAACTGTGCACCTATCTGGCGTCAAGATTAGCATTATCTCCAAGCGGACTGAAACGAGCTTTCACTTGAGCCTCATCACGTAGGAGTACCATCGGGTGCGACCAAAATGATTTCTGAGCCGATGGTACGTTTGGTGCAAATTGTGCACCTTTCTTGCACTGACACTAACACTGTCTCGAAATGGAAAGAAGTGAGATTAGACATGACCCACGTCACCTTGGAGTAGCATCGAGTGCGTCCAAAACAATGTCAGAGCCCATGGTACGTTCGACGCAGACCTTGCACCTATCTTGCATCAAGATTAGCACTATCTTCGACAAGACCGAAATGAGCTTCCACTTGAGCCTCGTCACCTAGTGGTACCATTAGGTGCGTCCAAAACGACTTCTGAGCCTATGATACGTCTAGTGCAAACCATGCACCTATCTTGCACCAACACTAACAGTGTCTCCAAATGGAAAGAAGTGAGATTCCACATGACCCACGTCACCGAGGAGTTCCATCGGGTGTGTCCAAAACGATTTCCAACTCTATGGTACGTTCGACACAAACCGTGCACCTATCTTGCATCATGATTAGCTTTGTCTCCAAACGGACCGAAACGAGCTTTCACTTGGGCCTCGTCACCTAGTGGTACCATCGGGTGCGTCCAAAATGATTTCTGAGCCTATGGTACGTCTAGCGTAAACAATGCACCTATCTTGCACCAACACTAACACTGTCTCCAAATGGAAAGAAGTGAGATTCCACATGACCCACGTCACCTAGGAGTTCCATTGGGTTCGTCCAAAATGATTTCCAACCCTATGGTACGTTTGACGTAAACCGCACACCTATGTTGTGTCAAGATTAGTACTATCTCCAAACGGACCGAAATAAGCTCTAACTTGACCCAGATCACCTAGGAGTTCCTTCGGGTGCGTCCAAAACAATTTCTGAGCCTATGGTACACTCGACGCAAGCCGTGCACCTATCTAGCGTCAACATTAGCACTATGTTCGAAAGGACCGAAACGAGCTTCCACTTGAGCCTCGTCACCTAGTGGTACCATCGAGTGGGTCCAAAACGATTTCTGAGCCTATTGTATGTCTAGCGCCTACCATCCACCTATCTTGCACCGACACTAACACTGTCTCCAAAAGGAAAGAAGTGAGATTCCACAAGACCCAAGTCACCTAGTAGTTCCATCGGGTGCATTTAAAACGATGTTCGAGCCTATGGTACATTCGACGCAAACCGTGCACCTATCTGGCGTCAAGATTAGCACTATCTCCAAATGGACTGAAACGAGCTTTCGCTTGATTCTCATCACCTAGGAGTACCATCGGGTGCGACCAAAACGATTTCAGAGCCGATGGTACGTTTGGTGCAAACTGTGCACCTTTCTTGCACTGACACTAACACAGTCTCCAAATGGAAAGAAGTGAGATTCCACATGACCCACATCACCTAGGAGTTCCATCGGGTGTGTCCAAAATGATTTCTAACCCTATGGTACGTTTAATGCAAACCGCACACCTATCTTGCGTCAAGATTAGTACTATCTCCAAATGGACCGAAACGAGCTTTCAGTTGAGCCTCATCACCTAGTGGTACCATAGAATGCGTCCAAAATGATTTCTGAACCTATGGTACGTCTAGCGCAAACCATGCACCTATCTTGCACCGACGCTACCACTGTCTCCAAATGGAAAGAAGTGAGATTCCACATGACCCACGTCACCGAGGAGTTCCATCGGGTGCGTCCATTTCCAACTCTATGGTACGTTCGACACAAACTGTGCACCTATCCTGCGTCATGATTAGCTTTGTCTCCAAATAGACCAAAACGAGCTTCCACTTGAGCCTCGTCACCTAGTGGTACCATCGTCCAAAATGATTTCTGAGACTATGGTACGTCTTGCATAAACAGTGCACCTATCTTGCACCAACACAAACACAGTCTCCAAATGGAAAGAAGTGAGATTCCACATGACCCACGTCACCTAGGAGTTCCATTAGGTGCGTCCAAAATGATTTCCAACCCTATGGTACGTTTGACGCAAACCGCACACCTATCTTGTGTCAAGATGAGAACTATCTCCAAACGGACCGCAACAAGCTTTGACTTGACCCTGATCACCTAGGAGTTCCTTCGGGTGCATCCAAAACAATTTCTGAGCCTATGGTACACTCGATGCAAACCGTGCACCTGTCTGGCGTCAAGATTAGCACTATGTTCGAATGGACCGAAACGAGGTTCACTTGAGCCTCGTCACCTAGTGGTACCATCGAGTGGGTCCAAAATGATTTTTGAGCCTATTGTATGTCTAGCGCATACCATGTACCTATCTTGCACCGACACTAACACTGTCTCCAAAAGGAAAGAAGTGAGATTCCACAAGACCCACGTCACCTAGGAGTTCCATCGGGTGCATCCAAAATGATGTTCGAGCCTATGGTACATTCGACGCAAACCGTGTACCTATCTAGCGTCAAGATTAGCATTATCTCCAAACGGACTGAAACGAGCTTTCACTTGAGCCTCATAACCTAGGAGTACCATCGGGTGCAACCAAAATGATTTCTGAGCCGTTGGTACGTTTGGTGCAAACTGTGCACCTTTCTTGCACTGACACTAACAATGTCTCCAAATGGAAAGAAGTGAGATTCCACATGACCCACATCACCTAGGAGTTCCATCGGGTGTGTCCAAAATTATTTCTAACCCTATGGTACGTTTAATGCAAACCGCACACCTATCTTGCGTCAAGATTAGTACTATCTCCAAATGGACCGAAACGAGCTTTCAGTTGAGCCTCATCACCTAGTGGTACCATAGAATGCGTCCAAAATGATTTCTGAGCCTATGGTACGTCTAGCGCAAACCATGCACCTATCTTGCACCGACGCTACCACTGTCTCCAAATGGAAAGAAGTGAGATTCCACATGACCCACGTCACCGAGGAGTTCCATCGGGTGCGTCCATTTCCAACTCTATGGTACGTTCGACACAAACTGTGCACCTATCCTGCGTCATGATTAGCTTTGTCTCCAAACGGACCAAAACGAGCTTCCACTTGAGCCTCGTCACCTAGTGGTACCATCGGGTGCGTCCAAAATGATTTCTGAGACTATGGTACGTCTAGCGTAAACAATGCAGCTATCTTGCACCGACACTAACACTGTCTCCAAATGGAAAGAAGTGAGATTCCACAAGACCCACGTCACCTAGGAGTTCCATTGTGTGCGTCCAAAATGATTTCCAACCCTATGGTACGTTTGACGCAAACCGCACACCTATCTTGTGTCAAGGTTAGTACTATCTCCAAACGGACCGAAACAAGCTCTAACTTGACCCAGATCACCTAGGAGTTCCTTTGGGTGCGTCCAAAACAATTTCTGAGCCTATGGTACACTCGACGCAAACCGTGCACCTATCTGGCGTCAACATTAGCACTATGTTTGAAAGGACCGAAACGAGCTTCCACTTGAGCCTCGTCTCCTTGTGGTACCATCGAATCGGTCCAAAATGATTTCTGAGCCTATTGTATGTCTAGCGCATACCATGCACCTATCTTGCACCGACACTAACACTGTCTCCAAAAGGAAAGAAGTGAGTTTCCAGAAGACCCACGTCACCTAGGAGTTCCATCGGGTGCATCCAAAACGATGTTCGAGGCTATGGTACATTCAATGCAAACCGTGCACCTATCTAGCGTCAAGATTAGCATTATCTCCAAATGGACTGAAACGAGCTTGCACTTGAGCCTCATCACCTAGGAGTGCCATCGGGTGCGACCAAAATGATTTCTGAGCCGATGGTACATTTGGTGCAAACTGTGCACCTTTCTTGCATTGACACAAACACTGTCTCCAAATGGAAAGAAGTGAGATTTCACATGACCCACGTCACCTAGGAGTTGCATCGAGTGCGTCCAAAACAATGTCAGAGCCCACGGTACGTTCGACGCAGACCATGCACCTATCTTGCGTCAAGATTAGCACTATTTTTGAAATGACTGAAATGAGCTTCCACTTGAGCCTCGTCACCTAGTGGTACCATTAGGTGCGTCCAAAACGACTTCTGAGTCTATGGTACGTCCAGGGCAAACCATGCACCAACACTAACACTGTCTCCAAACGGAAAGAAGTGAGATTCCACATGACCCACGTCACCGAGGAGTTCCATCGGGTGCGTCCAAAACGATTTCCACCACTATGGTACGTTCGACACAAACCGTGCACCTATCTTGCGTCATGATTAGCTTTGTCTCCAAACGGACCGAAACGAGCTTCCACTTGGGCCTCGTCACCTAGTGGTACCATCGGGTGCGCCCAAAATGATTTCTGAGCCTATGGTACGCCTAGCGTAAACAATGCACCTATCTTGCACTGACACTAACACTATCTCCAAATGCAAAGAAGTGAGATTCCACATGACCCACGTCATCTAGGAGTTCCAATGGGTGCGTCCAAAATGATTTCCATCCCTATGTTACGTTTGTCGTAAACGGCACACCTATCTTGTATCAAGATTACTAGTATCTCCAAACGGACCGAAACAAGCTCTAACTTGACCCAGATCACCTAGGAGTTCCTTCGGGTGCGTCCAAAATAATTTCTGAGCCTATGGTACACTCGACGCAAACCGTGCACCTATCTAGCATCAAGATTAGCACAATGTTCAAAAGGACCGAAATGAGGTTCCACTTGAGCCTCGTCACCTAGTGGTACCATCAAGTGGGTCCAAAACGATTTCTGAGCCTATTGTATGTCTAGCGCATACCATGCAACTATCTTGCACCGACACTAACACTGTCTCCAAAAGGAAAGAAGTGAGATGCCACAAGACCCACGTCACCTTGGAGTTCCATCGGGTGCATCCAAAACGATGTTCGAGCCTATGGTACATTCGACGCAAACCATGCACCTATCTAGTGTCAATATTAGCACTATCTCCAAATGGACTAAAAGGAGCTTTCGCTTGATTCTCATCACCTAGGAGTACCATCGGGTGCGACCAAAATGATTTCTGAGCCAATGGTACATTTGGTGCAAACTGTGCATCTTTCTTGCACTAACACTAACACTGTCTCCAAACAGAAAGAAATGAATTTCCACATGACCCACATCACCTAGGAGTTGCATCGAGTGCGTCCAAAACAATGTCAGAGCCCATGGTATGTTCGACGAGACCATGCACCTATCTTGCGTCAAGATTAGCACTATCTTCGAAAGGACCAAAATGAGCTTCCACTTGAGCCTCGTCACCAAGTGGTACCATTAGGTGCGTCCAAGACGACTTCTAAGCTTATGGTACGTCTAGCGCAAACCATACACTCTCTTGCACCGACGCTAACACTGTCTCCAAATGGAAAGAAGTGAGATTCCACATGACCCACGTCATCGAGGAGTTTCATCGGGTGCATCCGAAATGGTTTCCATCTCTATAGTACGTTCGACACAAACCATGCACCTATCTTGCGTCATGATTAGCTTTGTCTCCAAACGGACAAAAACGAGCTTCCGCTTGAGCCTCCTCACCTAGTGGTACCATCGGGTGCGTCCAAAACGATTTCTAAGACTACGGTACGTCTAGCGTAAACAATGCACCTATCTTGCACCGACACTAACACTGTCTCCAAATGGAAAGAAGTGAGATTCCACATGACCCACGTCACCTAGGAGTTCCATTGGGTGCGTCCAAAATGATTTCCAACCCTATGGTACGTTTGACGCAAACCGCTCACCTATCTTGTGTCAAGATGAGTACTATCTCCAAACGGACCGCAACAAGCTTTAACTTGACCCAGATCACCTAAGAGTTCCTTCGGATGCGTCCAAAACAATTTCTGAGCCTATGGTACACTCGACACAAACCGTGCACCTATCTGGAGTCAAGATTAGCACTATGTTCGAATGGACCGAAACGAGGTTCACTTGAGCCTCGTCACCTAGTGGTACCATCGAGTGGGTCCAAAATGATTTCTGAGCCTATTGTATGTCTAGCGCACACCATGTACCTATCTTGCACCGACACTAACATTGTCTCCAAAAGGAGAGAAGTGAGATTCCACATGACCCACATCACCTAGGAGTTCCATCGGGTGTTTCCAAAATGATTTCCAACCCTATGGTACATTCGACACAAACCGCACACCTATCTTGCGTCAAGATTAGTACTATCTCCAAATGGACTGAAACGAGCTTTCGCTTGATTCTCATCACCTAGGAGTACCATCGGGTGCGACCAAAATGATTTCTGAGCCGATGATACGTTTGGTGCAAACTGTGCACCTTTCTTGCACTGACACTAACACCGTCTCCAAACAGAAAGAAGTGAGATTCCACATGACCCACGTAACCTAGGAGTTGCATCGAGCGCGTCCAAAACAATGTTCGAGCCTATGGTACGTTCGACGCAGACCATGCACCTATCTTGCGTCAAGATTAGCACTCTCTTCGAAAGGATCGAAATGAGCTTCCACTTGAGCCTCGTTACCAAGTGGTACCATTAGGTGCGTCCAAAACGACTTCTGAGACTATGGTACATCTAGCGCAAACCATGCACCTATCTTGCTCCGACGCTTACACTGTCTCCAAACGGAAAGAAGTGAGATTCCACATGACCCACGTCACCGAGGAGTTCCATCAGGTGCGTCCGAAATGGTTTCCAGCCCTATGGTACGTTCGACACAAACCGTGCACCTCTCTTGCGTCATGATTAGCTTTGTCTCCAAATGGTCTAAAACGAGCATCCACTTCAGCCTCGTCACCTAGTGGTACCTTCGGGTGCTTCCAAAATGATTTCTAAGCCTATGGTACGTCCAGCGCAAACAATGCACCTATCTTGCACCGACACTAACACTATCTCCAAATGGAAGGAAGAGAGATTCCACATGACCCACGTCACCTAGGAGTTCCATTGGGTGCGTCCAAAATCATTTCCAACCCTATGGTACGTTTGACGCAAACCGCACACCTATCTTGTGTCAAGATAGTACTATCTCCAAACGGACCGCAACAAGCTCTAACTTGACCCAGATCACCTAAGAGTTCCTTCGGGTGCGTCCAAAACAATTTCTGAGCCTATGGTACACTCGACGCAAACCGTGCACCTATCTGGCGTCAAGATTAGCACTATGTTCGAATGGACCAAAACGAGGTTCCACTTGAGCCTCGTCACCTAGTGGTACCATCGAGTGGGTCCAAAATGATTTCTGAGCCTATTGTATGTCTAGCGCATACCATGTACCTATCTTGCACCGACACTAACACTGTCTCCAAAAGGAAAGAAGTGAGATTCCACAAGACCCACGTCACCTAGGAGTTCCATCGGGTGCATCCAAAATGATGTTCGAGCCTATGGTACATTCGACGCAAATCGTGCACCTATCTGGTGTCAAGATTAGCATTATCTCCAAACGGACTGAAACGAGCTTTCACTTGAGCTTCATCACCAAGGAGTACCATCGGGTGCAACCAAAACAATTTCTGAGCCGATGGTACGTTTGGTGCAAACTGTGCACCTTTCTTGCATTGACACTAACACTGTCTCCAAATGGAAAGAAGTGAGATTCCACAAGACCCACGTCACCTAGGAGTTGCATCGAGTGCATCCAAAACAATGTCAGAGCCCACGGTACGTTCGACGCAAACCATGCACCTATCTTGCGTCAAGATTAGAACTACCTTCGAAATGACCGAAATGAGCTTCCACTTGAGCCTCGTCACCTAGTGGTACCATTAGGTGCGTCCAAAACGACTTCTGAGCCTATGGTACGTCTAGGACAAACCATGCACCAACACTAACACTGTCTCCAAACGCCAAGAAGTGAGATTCCACATGACCCACGTCACCGAGGAGTTCCATCGGGTGCGTCGAAAATGATTTCCAACTCTATGGTACGTTTGACACAAACCGTGCACCTATCTTGCGTCATGATTAGCTTTGTCTCCAAATGGACCGAAACGAGCTTCCACTTGGGCCTCGTCACCTAGTGGTACCATCGGGTGCATTCAAAACGATTTATGAGCCTATGGTACGTCTAGCGTAAACAATGCACCTATCTTGCACCGACATTAACACTCTCTCCCAATGGAAAGAAGTGAGAATCCACATGACCCACGTCACCAAGGAGTTCCATCGGGTGTGCCCAAAATGATTTCCAACCCTATGGTACGTTCGACGCAAACCGCACACATATCTTGCGTCAAGATTAGTACTATCTCCAAACGGACCAAAACAAGCTTTCAGTTGAGCCTCGTCACCTAGTGGTACCATAGAATGCGTCCAAAATGATTTCTGAGCCAATGGTATGTCTAGCGCAAACCATGCACCTATCTTGCACCGACGCTACCACTGTCTCTAAAAGGAAAGAAGTGAGATTCCACGTGACCCTCGTCACCGAGGAGTTCCATCGGGTGCGTCCAAAATGATTTCCAACTCTATGGTACGTTCGACACAAACTGTGCACCTATCTTGTGTCATGATTAGCTTTGTCTCCAAATAGACCAAAACGAGCTTTCACTTGAGCCTCGTCACCTAGTGGTACCATCGGGTGCGTCCAAAATGATTTCTGAGACTATGGTACGTCATGCGTAAACAATGCACCTATCTTGGACCGACACTAACACTGTCTCCAAATGGAAAGAAGTGAGATTCCACATGGCCCACGTCACCTAGGAGTTCCATTGGGTGCGTCCAAAATGATTTCCAACCCTATGGTACGTTTGACGCAAATCGCACACCTATCTTGTGTCAAGATTAGTACTATCTCCAAACGGACTGCAACAAGCTTTAACTTGACCCAGATCACCTAGGAGTTCCTTCTGGTGCGTCCAAAACAATTTCTGAGCCTATGGTACACTCGATGCAAACCGTGCACCTATTTGGCGTCAAGATTAGCACTATGTTTGAATGGACCGAAACGAGGTTCCACTTGAGCCTCGTCACCTAATGGTACCATCGAGTGGGTCCAAAACGATTTCTGAGCCTATTGTATGTCTAGCGCATACCATGTACCTATCTTGCACCGACACTAACACTGTCTCCAAAAGGAAAGAAGTGAGATTCCACAAGACCCACGTCACCTAGGAGTTCCATCGGGTGCATTCAAAACGATGTTTGAGCCTATTGTACATTCGACGCAAATCGTGCACCTATCTGGCGTCAAGATTAGCACTATCTCCAAATGGACTAAAACGAGCTTTCGCTTGAGCCTCATCACCTACGAGTACCATCGGGTGCGACCAAAATGATTTCTGAGCCGATGGTACATTTGGTGCAAACTATGCAACTTTATTGCACAGACACTAACACTGTCCCCAAATAGAAAGAAGTGAGATTCCACATGACCCACGCCACCTAGGAGTAGCATCGAGGGCGTCCAAAACAATGTCAGATCCCATGGTACGTTCGACGCAGACCATGCACCTACCTTGCGTCAAGATTAGAACTATCTTCGAAAGGACCAAAATGAGCTTCCACTTGAGCCTCGTCACCTAGTGATACCATCGGGTGCGTCCAAAATGATTTCTGAGACTATGGTACGTCTAGCGTAAACAATGCACCTATCTTGGACCGACAATAACACTGTCTCCAAATGGAAAGAAGTGAGATTCCACATGACCCACGTCACCTAGGAGTTCCATTGGCTGCGTCCAAAATGATTTCCAACCCTATGGTACGTTTGACGCAAACCGCACACCTATCTTGTGTCAAGATTAGTACTATCTCCAAACGGACCGCAACAAGCTTTAACTTGACCCAGATCACCTAGGAGTTCCTTCTGGTGCGTCCAAAACAATTTCTGAGCCTATGGTACACTCGACGCAAACCGTGCACCTATATGGCGTCAAGATTAGCACTATGTTTGAATGGACCGAAACGAGGTTCCACTTGAGCCTCGTCACCTAGTGGTACCATCGAGTGGGTCCAAAACGATTTCTGAGCCTATTGTATGTCTAGCTTATACCATGTACCTATCTTGCACCGACACTAACACTGTCTCCAAAAGGAAAGAAGTGAGATTCCACAAGACCCACGTCACCTAGGAGTTCCATCGGGTGCATTCAAAATGATGTTTGAGCCTATGGTACATTCGACGCAAATCGTGCACCTATCTGGCGTCAAGATTAGCACTATCTCCAAATGGACTGAAACGAGCTTTCGCTTGAGCCTCATCACCTACGAGTACCATCGAGTGCGACCAAAACGATTTCTGAGCCAATGGTACGTTTGGTGCAAACTATGCACCTTTCTTGCATAGACACTAACACTGTCTCCAAACAGAAAGAAGTGAGATTCCGCATGACCCACGTCACCTAAGAGTGGCATCGAGGGCTTCCAAAACAATGTCAGATCCCATGGTACGTTCGACGCAGACCGTGCACCTATCTTGCGTCAAGATTAGCACTATCATCGAAAGGACCAAAATGAGCTTCCACTTGAGCCTCGTCACCTAGTGATACCATCGGGTGCGTCCAAAATGATTTCTGAGACTATGGTACGTCTAGCGTAAACAATGCACCTATCTTGGACCGACACTAACACTGTCTCCAAATGGAAAGAAGTGAGATTCCACATGACCCACATCACCTAGGAGTTCCATTGGGTGCGTCCAAAATGATTTCCAACCCTATGGTACGTTTGACGCAAACCGCACACCTATCTTGTGTCAAGATTAGTACTATCTCCAAACGGACCGCAACAGGCTTTAACTTGACCCAGATCACCTAGGAGTTCCTTCTGGTGCGTCCAAAACAATTTCTGAGCCTATGGTACACTCGACGCAAACCGTGCACCTATCTGGCGTCAAGATTAGCACTATGTTTGAATGGACCGAAACTAGGTTCCACTTTAGTCTCGTCACCTAGTGGTACCATCGAGTGGGTCCAAAATGATTTCTGAGCCTATTGTATGTCTAGCGCATACCATGTACCTATCTTGCACCGACACTTACACTGTCTCCAAAAGAAAAGAAGTGAGATTCCACAAGACCCACGTCACCTAGGAGTTCCATCGGGTGCATTCAAAATGATGTTTGAGCCTATGGTACATTCGACGCAAATCGTGCACCTATCTGGCGTCAAGATTAGCACTATCTCCAAATGGACTGAAACGAGCTTTCGCTTGAGCCTCATCACCTACGAGTACCATCGAGTGCGACCAAAATGATTTCTGAGCCAATGGTACGTTTGGTGCAAACTATGCACCTTTCTTGCATAGACACTAACACTGTCTCCAAACAGAAAGAAGTGAGATTCCGCATGACCCACGTCACCTAAGAGTGGCATCGAGGGCTTCCAAAACAATGTCAGATCCCATTGTACGTTCGACGCAGACCGTGCACCTATCTTGCGTCAAGATTAGCACTATCATCGAAAGGACCAAAATGAGCTTCCACTTGAGCCTCGTCACCTAGTGATACCATCGGGTGCGTCCAAAATGATTTCTGAGACTATGGTACGTCTAGCGTAAACAATGCACCTATCTTGGACCGACAATAACACTGTCTCCAAATGGAAAGAAGTGAGATTCCACATGACCCACGTCACCTAGGAGTTCCATTGGCTGCGTCCAAAATGATTTCCAACCCTATGGTACGTTTGACGCAAACCGCACACCTATCTTGTGTCAAGATTAGTACTATCTCCAAACGGACGGCAACAAGCTTTAACTTGACCCAGATCACCTAGGAGTTCCTTCTGGTGTGTCCAAAACAATTTCTGAGCCTATGGTACACTCGACGCAAACCGTGCACCTATCTGGCGTCAAGATTAGCACTATGTTTGAATGGACCGAAACGAGGTTCCACTTGAGCCTCGTCACCTAGTGGTACCATCGAGTGGTTCCAAAACGATTTCTGAGCCTATTGTATGTCTAGCGCATACCATGTACCTATCTTGCACCGACACTAACACTGTCTCCAAAAGGAAAGGAGTGAGATTCCACAAGACCCATGTCACCTAGGAGTTCCATCGGGTGCATTCAAAACGATGTTTGAGCCTGTGGTACATTCGACGCAAACCGTGCACCTATCTGGCGTCAAGATTAGCACTATCTCCAAATGGACTGAAACGAGCTTTCGCTTGAGCCTCATCACCTACGAGTACCATCGGGTGCGACCAAAACAATTTTTGAGCCGATGGTACGTTTGGTGCAAACTATGCACCTTTGTTGCACTGACACTAACACTGTCTCCAAACAGAAAGAAGTGAGATTCTAGATGACCCACGTCACCTTGGAGTTGCATCGAGGGCGTCCAAAACAATGTCAGAGCCCATGGTACATTCGACGCAGACCATGCACCTATCTTGCGTCAAGATTAGCACTATCTTCGACAGGACCGAAATGAGCTTCCACTTGAGCCTCGTCACCAGTACCATTAGGTGCGTCCAAAACGACTTCTGAGCCTATGGTACGTCTAGCGCAAACCATGCACCTATCTTGCACCGACGCTAACACTGTCTCCAAACAGAAAGAAGTGAGATTCCACATTACCCACGTCACCGAGGAGTTCCATCGGGTGCGTCCAAAATGATTTCCATCTCTATGGTACGTTCGACACAAACCGTGCTCTATCTTGCGTCATGATTAGCTTTGTCTCCAAACAGACCAAAACGAGCTTCCACTTGAGCCTCGTCACCTAGTGGTACTATAACACCCTAGCTGTTTGGCTCCCACAAAAGTGCATTTCATTTCATAAACATGTGCATCATCTATCTCATCATGCCATTGTACTGAAACATGGATATGAAACATTCTCAATTATGTTTGTTTCATACTTGCTTGTTTATGAATGGTAGTAGTGTAACATGTGAATGCAACATGAGTTTCTCATACCTTGAAACATGGCAACTTGGTAGTATAATGTGACAAGTGTAAAATTGCAACAAAGTCATGAAACATGTGAAACATGGAATTGCAACATTAGAGTAAAATTGAGTGTTTTGTTGCTTCATCACATGTGATACTTAGAAGTTGGTGTAGCACTTGTGTAGAGTGGTTAATTAGGGTCTAATACACCTTAACTACACTTAGGGTAATTGATGGGACATTGTTCATGTGGACCAAAATGACTAAATTGCCCTCTAGGTGGAGGTTTCACTTAGGATGACCTATAGAGTGCCACTGTTTGACTGATTCAAAAGTCCAACCTAGAGACCTTGCATGGATGTGCACCTTTTACCAAAGTTGTAGCCAATTTATTAAGGAACAAAAGTTATTTTGTGACCAACTCATGAAAATGTGTGGAACAGTCTCAAACAAGGCCCACAAGTCAGATTTGGGGTTGAATTCTACACTTAGAATTTTTCTAAGTCTAGATGTTGATTTTTAGTTTCTTGTACCATTGTTTGGAGCCTTGTATCCCCATAACCTGGCCGAACCAACTCGAGCTCCAATTGACAAAGTTGTAGTCCTCACTTAGATCTTCAATTTTGTCAACTATACCATGAACCAGATCGCCACCGTTTGGGAGATATAGATCGCCAAAGTCGCGCTGTCAGTCGTCGCCATGGAGCACTGAATCGAAGTTTCAGAAAAACCTTCAGTGTTCGCCATGGCCGACCAGTTCAGGGGCTAATCACTACGTGGCGTGCATGCTCTGCTAGCGTCTCCACGTCGCGCGCCGTGCTCCCTGATGAAAGCCAGCGCCTCGCTCACTCTTTCTTCATCTCGCCATATCCCTCTCTATCGTCCTCCTCCATGCGAGCGCGGTGAACGGGAAGACCGTGACTGCCGCCGAGCCAAATCACCCAAACCGAGCGCCATTGTCCGATTCCCCTGAACCACAGCACCACTGTGAGCTCCTCCACGTCCTCGACCTCACCGAAGCCTCGTCCTCGCCTCAGGTAGAACTCACCGTGAAGGCGGCTCCACCGGGTCGCCATGTCCGCCGCCGGCCGAGCTCGCACGTGGCTGTGCCACTCGAGCCTCTTACTGCCCCCTCTTTCTCTTGCTTTAGGTCCAGTTAGTGATGCTGATGCTCGTAGGGTAGGCCATTAGGGCCGTGATGCCGTCGCCTCGCCAGAGCTGGCCAACCCGTGGCCGTGCGCCGCCATGGCCGTCGCCACTCCCTCTAGCCGCTGGAATCGCTACAATAGATGGTATCCCTAGGTGCGCATGGGTGAGGCGAACATGTTGGGACCGATGGCCTCGCCGGAGCTGCCACCGGCGACGAGCTACGCCGTCGTCCTTCCCTCCTCCCCTGTCTGTCTCGCTGTCTTGCGGGACCCAGTTGTCAGCCGCCGTGCTCAGGCGGGAGCCGACCTGGGCCGCGCTGTGTGCTGGGCTACGCTAGCGCGTGCTTCGTGGGCCGCCGAGCTTTTCCGGGGCGGCCCAGTAGCTAATAGGGTTTCCATTTTTGTTTTGTTTTATTCTTTTTCATAGATTTGAGTACATATTCAAAAATGTGTATCTCTTAGTTGGTAGATCCAAATGATGTGGTTCCAATTTTGTTGAGTTCCTGGTAATGTCTAGTTTATATTAAAAATATAATTTATGCCATGTTCTGTTATGAAAATTGGAGTTGCTAATTATCTCTTTTAATCATGTGGGAAATAGGGGTAATTATATCTTTTTCTTTGTAGCTCCAAATGGCATGAAATTTTTATGGTTTACTGCTCATATCATGAATAGCTTGTAGTTAAATTTTCATACATTTTGGACACTGTAGGAAAGAGTTAGGTAATTCTCTTGTTTGCATGGATGGATCTTGTGTGAATTTTCATAATTTTTCTATAGATCCAGCAAAGGTAAAATTTGGTGAGTGCTATTCTTATGCTAGAATGATGCTAGAAAAAATATGAAATCTGTTGCTTGACACTTTTCAATAGGGTTTCCTAATTATGCTAGAAATAACCCTGTCATCTGTTATTTTTGATACAACAAGTTCTGCTTGAACAATTGCTTTGAAATTTTTATGGTAGTCTATGTGAAGCATGAGGTACCTACTGTAATTTTTGTAGATTTTTCTGTACAGTTTTACTATATGTTGCTTTAATCACCTAATTAACTAAATAAATTAGAAAAGGACATTAAATAATTTATTTAGAAGTTGGCACTATACTTTCTGATGTTCCTCTGGTATGCACAACAAGTTGGTAAACTTGGTTTGGTCCAATTATGCTTTTGCATCATCACTAAATATTTAATTTAGTAAACCTGCCATTTCGGGACAGATTCTAGGTTTACTTGAATTCGATTTGGTTAACCTAAGAATCATGTTTTGATGTTTACAAATGATTTGTAGAGAATTTAATCAGCTTTCCAGAATGTCCTCTTGCAAGTCATTTGAATTTATAGAACTCTTGTTGTGATTGAATTAAGGAACTGCTCATTTGCATATGAAACCTTAACTGTTGATTTAAGTATACCTTTACTATTCCTAAGCTTGTGGTAATGTTCCTAGGTGTTAGGCCTTTAACTGAAGATGAGCATCTTTATCTTAGTTTATGCAAGTTAGGTAAGTTGATCTCGTTCTTCAAGTTAAGTTAGATACATGTTTTTAAGTGATTTGAATAGAGCTATTCTTAATCGGTAAACGAGTGTCCAGTGATGTTTTCGTTAAACACTTACTGTGATCCATTCATCATGAGCATCATGTCATTCCTTATGCATCCATGATATTTATCTTGTGCATCGGCATGTAATAGGTGTACCGGAAGGAGTGACACTGCTGGAATTCGAGGAACCGAGCGGGGAGCAGCAGCAGCCAACACCGGAGGTTCAGGAGGTGCAGCCCTCAGGAGAACTGCCAGACGAGGTCGTCGTTTAGTGCCCGGATCACCGTCCGTGCAACTTTGTGAAAGGCAAGCCCCGGAGCATATTAAGCCTCCTAATTTCCAAAATGCTATTAAAGTATTATTGTTACATATATATTGTTGCATTAAGTTTAGGTGTTGGATGCAAACACTTGCTGCATTGGTTATCCAATCCTTGTCCAGATATTGATACCCTGAATCCTATGTAGCTCAGGCTTGTGTAGTGCTTCACCCTGCTTAAACGCGGTAGAAGTCAGGTGATTTCCTGTCACCTGTGAGATATAGGAATATACATATGGCACAGTTGGCTATATTTGCTATCATGGAAAAGAACCTGTCTTAAATTGAAATGAAGACCGAGCGGAGGCTTGCCGGTTTGTAGTGACTCCGTCTGTGTCGCTTAAGGACTGAATCTTGGAGCCTTTCCTGTTCATGTTGAATGCATGCCTCTCTCTTAGTTGGCCATGTCCGAAGACCGACCACGAAGCCGAGTAGCTCACCTCAGGCCGGGAGTCGATAAGTATAAAGTGCGCCTCGGAAGGGAGTCGTAGGAGTGAGTCCAAGGGCAGGTGATTTAAAAGTCCTGATCATCCTGGCAGAAGGGTAATCCCTAAGAGTGTTGGCGCTGATCGAACCCACAAATTTGGTTCCTGAGTTGTCCCAAAGGTGACCCACAGCTACCCTTGCAAAGTATGCCAGGGTGAGAGTTAGGAATACCCCCTCAGCTTAGTTGTAATTCGATTCGAGTCGCCGTCTCTCCCGGTTAGTGAGAACTTGACGGGCTTATCTCCAAAGTAGATACACTAAATAACATAATGGTTCAGAAATGATGATATGATGATGATAGCCTTATTATACCTGCTATGGTTAATATTAATTGCTCCTAATAAGTGAGTGCTCTAGTACAAGTGCTAATCTAGTGGACAGGTAAATGATGATAAGCTTGATGCTAAGTTTAAATTGGTCACAATATTCATAAGCTCTTTTATGCAAATGCGTCAAGCTAGCCCACCTCATAAGCCTTGCATGACCCTTGGTGTCTTTTATTTCTGGTTTTGATGGGTAAGTCTAGCTGAGTACCTTCTCGTACTCAGGGTTTATCTCCCACCAGTTGTAGATGACCAGTTCTACTTCGGTTGCTACAAATATTGCCTTCTCCCGGCTGGGGATGAAGACTAGACCGTTGGGTGCGGTCTCTCCTAGTTCTCGTACCTGATAATGCTTTTGTATGACATGACTAAGATCTGGCAATGTATTTGAAACTATGAAGTTATGTACTAAACTATGTTGCTTCTGCAAATTTGAACTTGGTTTGTAATATTTTATTCGCACTCTGATGGATGTCATCCGGATGCCACTTGTGAAATGTTGTAACGAATGATGTGTTGTGTTGAATCACTACTTGGTTTGTATGTCGAGAGTTGTTTGAAATCCTTCGTGATTTCTGGACTACCGGGATTATGGGAGCTTAAGTATAGGAATTTGATCACTTCAGTGATTGTTTTTGTACTTACGTTCTTATAATTTGGTCGGTTCTGTTACAGGTACCATCGGGTGCGTCCAAAACGACTTCTGAGCCTATGGTACGTCTAGCGCAAACCATGCACCTATCTTGCACCGACGCTAACACTGTCTCCAAACGGAAAGAAGTGAGATTCCACATTACCCACGTCACCGAGGAGTTCCATCGGGTGCGTCCAAAATGATTTCCATCTCTATGGTACGTTCGACACAAACTGTGCACCTATCTTGCGTCATGATTAGCTTTGTCTCCAAATAGACCAAAACGAGCTTCCACTTGAGCCTCGTCACCTAGTGGTACCATCGGGTGCGTCCAAAATGATTTCTTAGACTATGGTACGTCTTGCGTAAACAATGCACCTATCTTGCACCGACACTAACACAGTCTAAAAAAGAAAAGAAGTGAGATTCCACATGACCCACGTCACCTAGGAGTTCCATTGGGTGCGTCCAAAATGATTTCCAACCCTATGGTACGTTTGACGCAAACCATAGACCTATCTTGTGTCAAGATTAGTACTATCTCCAAACAGACAGCTACAAGCTTTAACTGGACCAAGATCACCTAGGAGTTCCTTCGGGTGCGTCCAAAACAATTTCTGAGCCTATGGTACACTCGATGCATACCGTGCACCTGTCTGGCATCAAGATTAGCACTATGTTCGAATGGACCAAAACGAGGTTCCACTTGAGCCTCGTCACCTAGTGGTACCATCGAGTTGGGCCAAAATGATTTCTGAGCCTATTGTATGTCTAGCGCATACCATGTACCTATCTTACACCGACACTAACACTGTCTCCAAAAGGAAAGAAGTGAGATTCCACAAGACCCACGTCACCTAGGAGTTCCATCGGGTGCATCCAAAATGATGTTCGAGCCTATGGTACATTTGACGCAAACCGTGCACCTATCTGGCATCAAGATTAGCACTACCTTTGAAAGGACCGAAATAAGCTTCCACTTGAGCCTCGTCACCTAGTGGTACCATTAGGTGTGTCCAAAATGACTTCTGAACCTATGGTACGTCTAGCGCAAACCATGCACCTATCTTGCACCGACGCTAACACTGTCTCCAAACGGAAAGAAGAGAGATTCCACATGACCCACGTCACCTAGGAGTTCCATCAGGTGCGTCCAAAATGATTTCCAGCCCTATGGTAAGTTCGACACAAACCGTGCACCTCTCTTGCATCATGATTAGCTTTGTCTCCAAATGGTCCGAAACGAGCTTCTACTTCAGCCTCGTCACCTAGTGGTACCTTCGGGTGCTTTCAAAATGATTTCTAAGCCTATGGTATGTCCAGCACAAACCGTGCACCTATCTTGCGTCAAGATTAGCACTATCTCCAAACGGACTAAAACGAGCTTTCACTTGAGCCTCATCACCTAGGAGTACCATCGGCTGTGACCAAAACAATTTCTGAGCCGATGGTACGTTTGGTGCAAACTGTGCACCTTTCTTGCACTGACACTAACACTGTCTCCAAATAGAAAGAAGTGAGATTCCAGGTGACCCACGTCACCTAGGAGTTGCATCGAGGGCGTCCAAAACAATGTCAGAGCCCAGGGTACGTTCGACGTAGACCATGCACCTATCTTGCGTCAAGATTAGCACTATCTTCCAAAGGACCAAAATGAGCTTCCACTTGAGCCTCGTCACCTAGTGGTACCATTAGGTGCGTCCAAAATGACTTCTGAGCCTATGGTACGTCTAGCGCAAACCATGCACCTATCTTGCACCGACGCTAACACTGTCTCCAAATGGAAAGAAGTGAGATTCCACAGTACCCACGTCACCGAGGAGTTCCATCGGGTGCGTCCAAAATGATTTCCATCTCTATGGTACGTTCGACACAAACCGTGCACCTATCTTGCGTCATGATTAGCTTTGTCTCCAAACAGACCAAAACGAGCTTCCACTTGAGCCTCGTCACTTAGAGGTACCATCATCCAAAATGATTTCTGAGACTATGGTACGTCTTGCGTAAAGAATGCACCTATCTTGCACCGACACTAACACAGTCTCCAAATGGAAAGAAGTGAGATTCCATATGACCCACATCACCTAGGAGTTCCATTGGGTGCGTCCAAAATGATTTCCAACCCTATGGTACATTTGACGCAAACCACACACCTATCTTGTGTCAAGATTAGTACTATCTCCAAACAGACCGCTACAAGCTTTAACTTGACCCAGACCACCTAGGAGTTCCTTCGGGTGCGTCCAAAACAATTTCTGAGCCTATGGTACACTCGATGCAAACCGTGCACCTGTCTGGCGTCAAGATTAGCACTATGTTCGAATGGACCGAAACGAGGTTCCACTTGAACCTCGTCACCTAGTGGTACCATCGAGTGGGTCCAAAACGATTTCTGAGCCTATTGTATTACTAGCGCATACCATGTACCTATCTTACACCAACACTAACACTGTCTCCAAAAGGAAAAAGTGAGATTCCACAAGACCCATGTCACCTAGGAGTTCCATCGGGTGCATCCAAAATGATGTTCGAGCCTATGGTACATTCGACGCAAACCGTGCACCTATCTGGCGTCAACATTAGAACTACCTTCGAAAGGACCGAAATGAGCTTCCACTTGAGCCTCGTCACCTAGTGGTACCATTAGGTGTGTCCAAAATGAGTTCTGAACCTATGGTATGTCTAGCACAAACCATGCACCTATCTTGCACCGACGCTAACACTGTCTCCAAACGAAAAGAAGTGACATTCCACAGTACCCACGTCACCAAGGAGTTCCATCGGGTGCGTCCAAAATGATTTCCATCTCTATGGTACTTTCGACACAAACCGTGCACCTATCTTGCGTCATGATTAGCTTTGTCTCCAAACAGACCAAAACGAGCTTCCACTTGAGCCTCGTCACCTAGTGGTACCATCGGGTGCGTCCAAAATGATTTCTGAGACTATGGTACGTCTTGCGTAAACAATGCACCTATCTTGCACCGACACTAACACAGTCTCCAAATAGAAAGAAGTGAGATTCCACATGACCCACGTCACCTAGGAGTTCCATTGGGTGCGTCCAAAATGATTTCCAACCCTATGGTACGTTTGACGCAAACCACAGACCTATCTTGTGTCAAGATTAGTACTATCTCCAAATAGACCGCTACAAGCTTTAACTTGACCCAGATCACCTAGGCGTTCCGTCGGGTGCGTCCAAAACAATTTCTGAGCCTATGGTACACTCGATACAAACCGTGCACCTGTCTGGCATCATGATTAGCACTATGTTCGAATGGACCGAAACGAGGTTCTGATGAGGACATCACCTGCTCGGATATAACCACATTGGCATCTATTGATTCACAGGTGAAACAATTCTTTATCATGATTGTATTTGATACATTTGATGAATTGATGCTACACCATGATGTGTGTTCATTCTCATTTTCAGAATTACTTACATGGATAAAGGGAAGGTTTGATTGCATATGGAAAGCATGGAAGGTTAATGAAGTTGATTGGGGACCAAATCCAAGTATTCCTAATGTCCTCCACTAGGCCACCACGTCACTTTGGTTCCAAGGACAGAAAGAGTCCAAGTCCAACACGTTTTGGAAGTTGAATTCGGACTGCAAAATAGTCCCAAATTGCGACGGTCGCCATGACTTCATACGGACTCCGATTGGGACGTTCTAGCACTTTTTGGAAAGCTTATCAAGTCTATTTTCCAACGGATCTGGACTCATGGCTATATGTTATCCGATGCTTCTGCAGTCGTCATTTCAACGCTGGGACCTTTTCTGCCTTTGGTGCTGCGTCACCCTATTTTGGGTCGTTGACCCATGTATCAAGTTGGGTCCATTAGGGACGTGTCCTAGGGTTGGAGAACGACCCCAAAATCCCCCTGGTCATTCCCCTAGGTATTAATAAGGATTAGAGCCGTCACAAAGAGATTGGGTTTTGTTTAGATCAAGTTTAGCTCTCGCTACTTGCTTGTAAGCGCGCGTGCTGGATCAGCCGCCTGTCTTCTTGTCTTCGGAACCCCACCTTAATTGAGATTGAGTTTGAAACTTTCATCTACATCTAGTAATTCAGTACTTGCTATACTTGTTCTTGCTAGTTCTTCGATTGCTTGCAGGACGAGTGCCCTAGTGGCCGGTGACGCGCTCCATAAGATCGCGGCAGCTGTTGGAGGTGGTGTATCGGTTGCTAAGGCGCAGCTTGGAAGGCTGTAGTCGGGCCGTGAACGTTGTCTCCACCCATCAATCGAGTTATCCCACACCTCTCATCGAAAGATCGGGAACAAACCCTAAGCGGGATCATATCGGTTGGTAATCGAGCAAGGTTTATCGGTGAGAGTCTTCCAATCCTTCATTGTTTTAATTTTTCCTATAGTCCGGAAAAGCCAAAAAGGTAGATTGGTTTACCCGTAATCCTATAAACCCTTTGAGCCTTTGCTAGCACTACTTAGTTAGGGCTTGTTGAGTTTTTGGTTGCATCGGTTGTGTCGAGTTGCTGGTCTTATTGTCTATTCCTTTAGAGTTTTGAGTTCTATCACGTTTTGGTCACCACGAGATCCACCATCACCATATACATCGTTCTTTTTTCATTTACCACACAGATCCATATGATGTCTGATTTGGGAGTTTAAATACAATCTAGAAACTTGAAGTTGTCTTCTTTCCAACGGATCTAACCTTGCACAAAATTCGATCTGAGCACTCCACAATCATCTTAGAGATTTCCGCATCTGCTGAGTATTAACAAGAGTTGTTAAATCTGAATTGAAGGGGCTGTGTGCAATAGCCTTATTGATTGGGTTGTCATAGTACAAAATAAAACATTTAGGCCTCTACAAAAAAAAAGAAAAAAAAAAAAGAAGAAAAAAGGAAAAAAAGACAAGAGAAGCGAGAAGAAAGAAGGGGTTTGAATCATTATTTTCTTCGTCTTTGTGCTAGTTGCTCTTTTTCGGTGACTACCTTTGTGCCTAGGCTCACGTCTCTAGCATGGTTTAGCCTAGGACCAGCACAGTACCACCATGGAGCGATTATTCAGCTAGCTTTTGTGACTAACGTGGTGCAAGTACTTCCTTGCTTCAGCCCCCTCTGACTCCACATATTCGACTCTGACTTGACGGTTTGTTTTGTTGTTCTGCAAGGCACCGATACACTTCGCTCCACACGGTGTGAGACTTGTTGGTTGCCGTCACCTCCTGTTTGGCTTGGTAAGAACTTGTAAGGGTTTGTTTTAACAAGTTGAGTTTGAGAGAATTACAACCGACACATCCTAGTAGTTGATAGGAGGATACATATTATTATTTGTGTTTCTTGTTTTCTACTAATCATGGCGGGTGATATGGAGATTTTGAGCTGTTGAAACTAGACCCTCATATTCAGGATGTCATTCAACACTTGCTTTGTTATAATGATGGTAAGTTTGATGCTAAAGCTTACATTGATTGGGAGCTAAAAGTAGATAATGAATTTGATGAGCATGACACATCTGAGAAACAAAAGATTTATATTGCCTCCAATGTTTTGACTGAATTTGCTTTGCTAGAATGGAAACACATTTGTAGGCACAACAAAGTTCCAGAATTTTGGGAAGACTTCAAATTTCTTTTTAGAGATGCATTCGTTCCTGCATATTATGCTGATTATTTGCTTGCAAAATTAGACAACTTGAAGCAAGATAGTAGGACTGTAAAAGCATACTACCATGATTTTAAGATTTGCATCATGTTTGGTGGATTAGATGAATGCATGGAAGATGTTATGAGTAGGTTCATGAGAGGGCTCAATTCTGAAATTCAAACCTTGTTAATTAGCAATTCTTATAGACATATTGGTCAATTGTTTTGTCTTGCTCTTAATGTTGAAAAGGAGATCCTATTATCTGTGAATACTTGCAAGAATGATGTGAACCATAATGTCCAAAATTTGTCCATTCTGCATGGTAATGAAGAGCAACAAATAGTGCAACCCACTGTTGATTTTCCTTTGTCACAAAATGAATTACTTGCTGTTCCTTGTGATAAAGAGGACTTGTGTGCTGATGATTCTTTTACTCCTATGCCACAAGTAGCAAATAAGTGTGATACTTTTGGCTTGGAACCATACAAATGTGCTAAAGAAAAGATTTTTTATCCTATTACTTGTGCACAAGATGAACTGAATTTATTGTCCTCTTTAAATACTTTGGGTTATATTGAATTTGATATTCTGTGTAATCTAAATTGTCTAAAAGAGAAATTTAAATTTGATTCTGGTTTGCCAAGTTTTAATCATTGTTCGCTTCATGCAATTGGCAAATATGACTGCAAAGGAGAATATTTGGTGTATAAAGTTTATATTTGCTCTAAGATGAAATATCCTTTTGGGCTATAATACCATGATCAAATAGGGGGCTGCACTAACACTAATAATGTCTTGCAAAGTTTTCCTAGTTTTTCTGATATGCAACAGGGTAAGGCCAAAGAAGGGGAGCATTGCTAGTTGTGGCCATGCAGCATAGTCGTCGCTCCATGCTCCAACATCAAAGCAAGCACCTTTGAATGCCATTGGAGCAAGTCGAGGACGACTTGCAGGCAAGAAGGGGAGAATGATGAGGACATCACCTGCTCGGATATAACCACATTGGCATCTATTGATTCACAGGTGAAACAATTCTTTATCATGATTGTATTTGATACATTTGATGAATTGATGCTACACCATGATGTGTGTTCATTCTCATTTTTAGAATTACTTACATGGATAAAGGGAAGGTTTGATTGCATATGAAAAGCATGGAAGGTTAATGAAGTTGATTGGGGACCAAATCCAAGTATTCCTAATGTCCTCCACTAGGCCACCACGTCACTTTGGTTCCAAGGACAGAAAGAGTCCAAGTCCAACATGTTTTGGAAGTTGAATTCGGACTGCAAAATAGTCCCAAATTGCGACGGTCGCCATGACTTCATACGGACTCCGATTGGGACATTCTAGCACTTTTTGGAAAGCTTATCAAGTCTATTTTCCAACGGATCTAGACTCATGGCTATATCTTATCCGATGCTTCTGCAGTCGTCATTTCAACGCCGGGACCTTTTCTGCCTTTGGTGCTGCGTCACCCTATTTTGGGCCGTTGACCCATGTATCAAGTTGGGTCCATTAGGGACGTGTCCTAGGGTTGGAGAACGACCCCAAAATCCCCCTGGTCATTCCCCTAGGTATTAATAAGGATTAGAGCCGCCACAAAGAGATTGGGTTTTGTTTAGATCAAGTTTAGCTCTCGCTACTTGCTTGTAAGCGCGCGTGCTGGATCAGCCGCCCGTCTTCTTGTCTTCGGAACCCCACCTTAATTGAGATTGAGTTTGAAACTTTCATCTACATCTAGTAATTCAGTACTTGCTATACTTGTTCTTGCTAGTTCTTCGATTGCTTGCAGGACGAGTGCCCTAGTGGCCGGTGACGCGCTCCACAAGACCGCGGCAGCTGTTGGAGGTGGTGTATCGGTTGCTAAGGCGCAGCTTGGAAGGCTGTAGTCGGGCCGTGAACGTAGTCTCCACCCATCAATCGAGTTATCCCACACCTCTCATCGAAAAATCGGGAACAAACCCTAGCGGGATTATATCAGGTTCCACTTGAGCCTCGTCACCTAGTGGTACCATCGAGTGGGTCCAAAATGATTTCTGAGCCTATTGTATGTCTAGCGCATACCATGTACCTATCTTACACCGACACTAACACTGTCTCCAAAAGGAAAGAAGTGAGATTCCATAAGACCCACGTCACCAAGGAGTTCCATCGGGTGCATCCAAAACGATGTTCGAGCCTATGGTACATTCGACGCAAACCGTGCACCCATCTGGCGTCAAGATTAGAACTACCTTCGAAAGGACCGAAATGAGCTTCCACTTGAGCCTCGTCACCTAGTGGTACCATTAGGTGTGTCCAAAACGACTTCTGAACCTATGGTACGTCTAGCGCAAACCATGCACCTATCTTGCACCGACGCTAACACTGTCTCCAAACAGAAAGAAGTGAGATTCCACATGACCCACGTCACCTATGAGTTCCATCAGGTGCGTCCAAAATGATTTCCTGCCCTATGGTAAGTTCGACACAAACCGTGCACCTCTCTTGCGTCATGATTAGCTTTGTCTCCAAATGGTCCGAAACGAGCTTCCACTTCAGCCTCGTCACCTAGTGGTACCTTCGGGTGCTTCCAAAATGATTTCTAAGCCTATGGTACGTCCAGCGCAAACCGTGCACCTATCTTGCGTCAAGATTAGCACTATATCCAAACGGACAGAAACGAGCTTTCACTTGAGCCTCATCACCTAGGAGTACAATCGGCTGTGACCAAAACAATTTCTGAGCCGATGGTACGTTTGGTGCAAACTGTGCACCTTTCTTGCACTGTCACTAACACTGTCTCCAAATAGAAAGAAGTGAGATTCCAGATGACCCACGTCACCTAGGAGTTGCATCGAGGGCGTCCAAAACAATGTCAGAGCCCATGGTACGTTCAACGCAGACCATGCACCTATCTTGCGTCAAGATTAGCACTACCTTCGAAAGGACCGAAATGAGCTTTCACTTGAGCCTCGTCACCTAGTGGTACCATTAGGTGCGTCCAAAATGACTTATGAGCCTATGGTACGTCTAGCGCAAACCATACACCTATCTTGCACCGAAAATTAACACTTTGTCTCGAAATGGAAAGAAGTGAGATTCCACATTTCCCGTCACCTAGGGAGTTCCATTGGGTGCGTCCAAAATGATTTCCATCTCTATGGTACTTTCGACACAAACCGTGCACCTATCTTGCGTCATGATTAGCTTTGTCTCCAAATGGACCAAAACGAGCTTCCACTTGAGCCTCGTCACCTAGTGGTACCATCGTCCAAAATGATTTCTGAGATTATGGTACGTCTTGCGTAAGCAATGCACCTATCTTGCACTGACACTAACACAGTTTCCAAATGGAAAGAAGTGAGATTCCACATGACCCACGTCACCTAGGAGTTCCATTAGGTGCGTCCAAAATGATTTCCAACCCTATGGTACGTTTGACGCAAACCACACACCTATCTTGTGTCAAGATTAGTACTATCTCCAAAGGAGACCGCTATGAGCTTTAACTTGACCCTGGATCACCTAGGAGTTCCTTTAGGGCATCCAAAACAATTTCTCGAGCCTATGGTACACTCGATGCAAACCCGTGCACCTATCTTGCGTCAAGATTAGCACTATGTTCCAAATGGACCAAAGTCGAGTTCCACTTGAGCCTCGTCACCTAGTGGTACCATCGAGTGGGTCCAAAATGATTTCGAGCCTATTGTATGTCTAGCGCATACCATGTAACTCTCTTACAATCGACACTAACACTGTCTCCAAAAGGAAAGAAGTGAGATTCCACAAGACCCACATCACCTAGGAGTTCCATCGGGTGCATCCAAAATGATGTTCGAGCCTATGGTACATTCGACGCAAATCGTGCACCTATCTGGCGTCAAGATTAGAACTACCTTCGAAAGGACCAAAATGAGCTTCCGCTTGAGCCTCGTCACCTAGTGGTACCATTAGGTGTGTCCAAAACGACTTCTGAACCTATGGTACGTCTAGCGCAAACCATGCACCTATCTTGCACCGACGCTAACACTGTCTCCAAACAGAAAGAAGTGAGATTCCACATGACCCACGTCACCTATGAGTTCCATCAGGTGCGTCCAAAATGATTTCCTGCCCTATGGTAAGTTCGACACAAACCGTGCACCTCTCTTGCGTCATGATTAGCTTTGTCTCCAAATGGTCCGAAACGAGCTTCCACTTTAGCCTCGTCACCTAGTGGTACCTTCGGGTGCTTCCAAAATGATTTCTAAGCCTATGGTACGTCCAGCGCAAACCGTGCACCTATCTTGCGTCAAGATTAGCACTATATCCAAACGGACAGAAACGAGCTTTCACTTGAGCCTCATCACCTAGGAGTACAATCGGCTGTGACCAAAACAATTTCCGAGCCGATGGTACGTTTGGTACAAACCGTTCACCTTTCTTGCGTCATCACTAACTTTGTCTCCAAATAGAAAGAAGTGAGATTCCAGATGACCCACGTCACCTAGGAGTTGTAACGAGGGCGTCCAAAACAATGTCAGAGCCCATGGTACGTTCGATGCAGACCATGCACCTATCTTGCGTCAAGAGTAGCACTACCTTCGAAAGGACCCAAATGAGCTTCCACTTGAGCCTCGTCACCTAGTGGTACCATTAGGTGTGTCCAAAACGACTTCTGAGCCTATGGTATGTCTAGCGCAAACCATGCACCTATCTTGCACCGACGCTAACACTATCTCCAAACGGAAAGAAGTGAGATTACACATGACCCACGTGACGTAGGAGTTCCATCAGGTGTGTCAAAAATGATTTCCAGCCCTATGGTAAGTTCGACACAAACCGTTCACCTATCTTGCATCATGACTAGCACTATCTCCAAACGGACTCAAACGAGCTTTCATTTGAGCCTCATCACCTAGGGTACCATCGGTTGCATCCAAAAACAATTTATGAGCCTATGGTGCGTTTGGTGCAAAACCATGCACCTTTCTTGCACCGACACTAACACTGTCTCCAAATAGAAAGAAGTGAGATTCCACATGACCCACGTCACCTAGGAGTTGCATCGAGGCGTCCAAAATAATGTCGAGCCTATGGTACTTTCGACGCAAACCATGCACCTATCTTGCGTCAAAGATTAGCTTTGTCTCCAAAGCGAAGGACCAAAATGAGCTTTGACTTGAGCCTCGTCACCTAGTGGTACCATTAGGTGCATCCAAAATGACTTCTGAGCCTATGGTACGTCTAGCGTAAACCATGCACATATCTTCCACCGACGCTAACACTGTCTCCAAACGGAAAGAAGTGAGATTCCACATGACCCACATCACCTAGGAGTTCCATCAGGTGCGTCCAAAATGATTTCCAGCCCTGTGGTAAGTTCAACACAAACCATGCACCTCTCTTGCGTCATGATTAGCTTTGTCTCCAAATGGTCCGAAACAAGCTTCCACTTCAGCCTCATCACCTAGTGGTACTTCGGGTGCTTCCAAAATAATTTCTAAGCCTATGGTACGTCCAGCGCAAACCGTGCACCTATCTTGCGTCAAGAGTAGCACTATCTCCAAACGGACTATAACGAGCTTTCACTTGAGCCTCATCAACTAGGAGTACCATCGGGTGCGACCAAAACAATTTCTGAGCCGATGGTACGTTTGGTGCAAACTGTGCACCTTTCTTTCACTGACACTAACACTGTCTCCAAATGCAAAGAACTGAGATTCCACATGACCCACGTCACCTAGGAGTTGCATCGAGTGCGTCCAAAACAATGTCAGAGCCCATGGTACGTTCGACGCAGATCATGCACCTATCTTGCGTCAAGATTAGCACTATCTTCAAAAGGACCGAAATAAGCTTCCACTTGAGCCTCGTCACCAAGTGGTACCATCAGGTGCGTCCAAAATGACTTCTGAGACTATGGTACGTCTAGCATAAACAATGCATCTATCTTACACCGACACTAACACTGTCTCCAAACAGAAAGAAGTGAGATTCCACATGACCCACGTCACCTAGGAGTTCCATCAGGTGCGTCCAAAATGATTTCCAGCCCTATGGTAAGCTCGACACAACCCGTTCACCTCTCTTGCGTCATGATTAGCTTTGTCTCCAAATGGTCCGAAACGAGCTTCCACTTCAGCCTCGTCACCTAGTGGTACCTTCGAGTACTTCCAAAATGATTTCTAAGCCTATGGTACGTCCAGCGCAAACCGTGCACCTATCTTGCGTCAAGATTAGCACTATCTCCAAATGGACTGAAACGAGCTTTCACTTGAGCCTCATCACCTAGGAGTACCATCGGCTGTGACCAAAACAATTTCTGAGCCGATGGTACGTTTGGTGCAAACTATGCACCTTTCTTGCACTGACACTAACACTATCTCCAAATAGAAAGAAGTGAGATTCCAGATGACCCACGTCACCTAGGAGTTGCAACGAGGGCGTCCAAAACAACGTCAGAGCCCATGGTACGTTCGACGCAGACCATGCACCTATCTTGCGTTAAGGGTAGCACTACCTTCGAAAGGACCAAAATGAGCTTCCACTTGAGCCTCGTCACCTAGTGGTACCATTAGGTGCATCCAAAATGACTTCTGAGCCTATGGTACGTCTAGCGTAAACCATGCACATATCTTCCACCGACGCTAACACTGTCTCCAAACGGAAAGAAGTGAGATTCCACATGACCCACATCACCTAGGAGTTCCATCAGGTGCGTCCAAAATGATTTCCAGCCCTGTGGTAAGTTCAACACAAACCGTGCACCTCTCTTGCGTCATGATTAGCTTTGTCTCCAAATGGTCCGAAACAAGCTTCCACTTCAGCCTCATCACCTAGTGGTACTTCGGGTGCTTCCAAAATAATTTCTAAGCCTATGGTACGTCCAGCGCAAACCGTGCACCTATCTTGCGTCAAGATTAGCACTATCTCCAAATGGACTGAAACGAGCATTCACTTGAGCCTCATCACCTAGGAGTACCATCGGCTGTGACCAAAACAATTTCTGAGCCGATGTTACGTTTGGTGCAAACTATGCACCTTTCTTGCACTGACACTAACACTATCTCCAAACAGAAAGAAGTGAGATTCCACATGACCCACGTCACCTAGGAGTTGCATCGAGTGCGTCCAAAACAATGTCAGAGCCCATGGTACGTTCGACGCAGACCATGCACCTATCTTGCGTCAAGATTAGCACTACCTTCGAAAGGAACGAAATGAGCTTCCACTTGTGCCTCATCACCTAGTGGTACCATTAGGTGCGTCCAAAACGACTTCTGAGCCTATGGTACGTCTAGCGCAAACCATGCACCTATCTTGCGCCGACGCTAACACTGTCCCCAAACGGAAAGAAGTGAGATTCCACATGACCCACGTCACCTAGGAGTTGCATCGAGGGCGTCCAAAACAATGTCAGAGCCCATGGTACGTTCGACGCAGACCATGCACCTATCTTGCGTCAAGATTAGCTCTATCTTCGAAAGGACCGAAATGAGCTTCCACTTGAGCCTCGTCACCTAGTGGTGCCATTAGGTGTGTCCAAAACAACTTCTGAGCCTATGGTACGTCTAGCGCAAACCATGCACCTATCTTGCACCGACGCTAACACTGTCTCCAAACAGAAAGAAGTAAGATTCCTCATTACCCACGTCACCGAGGAGTTCCATCGGGTGCGTCCAAAATGATTTCCATCTCTATGGTACGTTCGACACAAAGCGTGCACCTATCTTGCGTCATGATTAGCTTTGTCTCCAAACGGACCAAAACGAGCTTCCACTTGAGCCTCGTCACCTAGTGGTACCATCGAGTGCGTCCAAAATGACTTCTGAGACTATGGTACGTCTAGCGTAAACAATGCACCTATCTTGCACCGACACTAACACAGTCTCCAAATGGAAAGAAGTGAGATTCCACATGACCCATGTCACCTAGGAGTTCCATTGGGTGCGTCCAAAATGATTTCCAACCCTATGGTATGTTTGACGCAAACCGCACACCTATCTTGTGTCAAGATTAGTACTATCTCCAAACGGACCGCAACAAGCTTTAACTTGACCTAGATCACCTATGAGTTTCTTCGAGTGCGTCCAAAACAATTTCTGAGCCTATGGTACACTCGACACAAACCGTGCACCTATCTGGCATCAAGATTAGCACTATGTTCTAATGGACCGAAACGAGGTTGCACTTGAGCCTCGTCACCTAGTGGTACCATCGAGTGGGTCCAAAATGATTTCTGAGCCTATTGTATGTCTATTACATACCATGTACCTATCTTACACCGACACTAACACTGTTTCCAAAAGGAAGGAAGTGAGATTCCACAAGACCCACGTCACCTAGGAGTTCCATCGGGTGCATCCAAAACAATGTTTGAGCCTATGGTACATTCGACGCAAACCGTGCACCTATCTGGCGTCAAGATTAGCACTATCTCCAAATGGACTGAAACAAGCTTTCACTTGAGCCTCATCACCTAGGAGTGCCATCGGGTGCGACCAAAATGATTTCTGAGTCGATGGGATGTTTGGTGCAAACTGTGCACCTTTCTTGCACCGACACTAACACTGTCTCCAAACTGAAAAAGTGAGATTCCACATGACCCACGTCACCTAGGAGTTGCATCGAGGGCGTCCAAAACAATGTCAGAGCCCAGGGTACGTTCAACGTAGACCATGCACCTATCTTGCGTCAAGATTAGCACTATCTTCCAAAGGACCGAAATGAGCTTCCACTTGAGCCTCGTCACCTAGTGGTACCATTAGGTGCGTCCAAAATGACTTCTGAGCCTATGGTACGTCTAGCGCAAACCATGCACCTATCTTGCACCGACGCTAACACCGTCTCCAAACGGAAAGAAGTGAGATTCCACAGTACCCATGTCACCGAGGAGTTCCATCGGGTGCGTCCTAAATGATTTCCATCTCTATGGTACGTTCGACACAAACCGTGCACCTATCTTGCGTCATGATTAGCTTTGTCTCCAAACAGACCAAAACGAGCTTCCACTTGAGCCTCGTCACTTAGTGGTACCATCGTCCAAAATGATTTATGAGACTATGGTACTTCTTGCGTAAAGAATGCACCTATCTTGCACCGACACTAACACAGTCTCCAAATGGAAAGAAGTGAGATTCCACATGACCCACGTCACCTAGGAGTTCCATTGGGTGCGTCCAAAATGATTTCCAACCCTATGGTATGTTTGACGCAAACCGCACACCTATCTTGTGTCAAGATTAGTACTATCTCCAAACGGACCGCAACAAGCTTTAACTTGACCTAGATCACCTATGAGTTTCTTCGAGTGCGTCCAAAACAATTTCTGAGCCTATGGTACACTCGACACAAACCGTGCACCAATCTGGCATCAAGATTAGCACTAGGTTCTAATGGACCGAAACGAGGTTGCACTTGAGCCTCGTCACCTAGTGGTACCATCGAGTGGGTCCAAAATGATTTCTGAGCCTATTGTATGTCTATTACATACCATGTACCTATCTTACACCGACACTAACACTGTTTCCAAAAGGAAAGAAGTGAGATTAGACAAGACCCACGTCACCTAGGAGTTCCATCGGGTGCATCCAAAACAATGTTTGAGCCTATGGTACATTCGACGCAAACCGTGCACCTATCTGGCGTCAAGATTAGCACTATCTCCAAATGGACTGAAACAAGCTTTCACTTGAGCCTCATCACCTAGGAGTGCCATCGGGTGCGACCAAAATGATTTCTGAGTCGATGGGATGTTTGGTGCAAACTGTGCACCTTTCTTGCACCGACACTAACACTGTCTCCAAACTGAAAAAGTGAGATTCCACATGACCCACGTCACCTAGGAGTTGCATCGAGGGCGTCCAAAACAATGTCAGAGCCCATGGTACGTTCGACGCAGACCATGCACCTATCTTGCGTCAAGATTAGCTCTATCTTCGAAAGGACCGAAATGAGCTTCCACTTGAGCCTCGTCACCTAGTGGTGCCATTAGGTGTGTCCAAAACAACTTCTGAGCCTATGGTACGTCTAGCGCAAACCATGCACCTATCTTGCACCGACGCTAACACTATCTCCAAACGGAAAGAAATCAGATTACACATGACCCACGTGACGTAGGAGTTCCATCAGGTGCGTCAAAAATGATTTCCAGCCCTATGGAAAGTTCGACACAAACCGTTCACCTCTCTTGCATCATGATTTGCTTTGTCTCCAAATGGTCCGAAACGAGCTTCCACTTCAGCCTCGTCACCTAGTGGTACCTTCGGGTGCTTCCAAAATGATTTCTAAGCCTATGGTACGTCCAGCGCAAACCGTGCACCTATCTTGCGTCAAGATTAGCACTATCTCCAAATGGACTGAAACGAGCTTTCTCTTGAGCCTCATCACCACGGAGTACCATCGGCTGTGACCAAAACAATTTCTGAGCCGATGGTACGTTTGGTGCAAACTGTGAACCTTTCTTGTGCTGACACTAACACTGTCTCCAAATAGATAGAAGTGAGATTCCAGATGACCCACGTCACCTAGGAGTTGCAATGAGGGCGTCCAAAACAATGTTAGAGCCCATGGTACGTTCGGCGTAGACCATGCACCTATCTTGCGTCAAGAGTAGCACTACCTTCGAAAGGACCAAAATGAGCTTCCACTTGAGCCTCGTCACCTAGTGGTACCATTAGGTGTGTCCAAAATGACTTCTGAACCTATGGTACGTCTAGCACAAACCATGCACCTATCTTGCACCGACGCTAACACTGTCTCCAAACGGAAAGAAGTGAGATTCCACAGTACCCACGTCACCGAGGAGTTCCATCGGGTGCGTCCAAAATGATTTCCATCTCTATGGTACTTTCGAAACAAACCGTGCACCTATCTTGCGTCATGATTAGCTTTGTCTCCAAACAGACCAAAACGAGCTTCCACTTGAGCCTCGTCACTTAGTGGTACCATCGTCCAAAATGATTTATGAGACTATGGTACTTCTTGCGTAAAGAATGCACCTATCTTGCACCGACACTAACACAGTCTCCAAATGGAAAGAAGTGAGATTCCACATGACCCACGTCACCTATGAGTTCCATTGGGTGCGTCCAAAATGATTTCCAACCCTATGGTACGTTTGACGCAAACCACACACCTATCTTGTGTCAAGATTAGTACTATCTCCAAACAGACCGCTACAAGCTTTAACTTGACCCAGATCACCTAGGAGTTCCTTCGGGTGCGTCCAAAACAATTTCTGAGCCTATGGTACACTCGATGCAAACCGTGCACCTGTCTGGCGTCAAGATTAGCACTATGTTCGAATGGACAGAAACGAGGTTCCACTTGAGCCTCGTCACCTAGTGGTACCATCGAGTGGGTCCAAAACGATTTCTGAGCCTATTGTATGTCTAGCGCATACCATGTAACTATCTTACACCGACACTAACACTGTCTCCAAAAGGAAAGAAGTGAGATTCCACAAGACCCACGTCACCTAGGAGTTCCATCGGGTGCATCCAAAATGATGTTCGAGCCTATGGTACATTCGACGCAAACCGTGCACCTATCTGGCGTCAACATTAGAACTACCTTCGAAAGGACCGAAATGAGCTTCCACTTGAGCCTCGTCACCTAGTGGTACCATTAGGTGTGTCCAAAACGACTTCTGAACCTATGGTACGTCTAGCGCAAACCATGCACCTATCTTGCACCGACGCTAACACTATCTCCAAACGGAAAGAAATCAGATTACACATGACCCACGTGACGTAGGAGTTCCATCAGGTGCGTCAAAAATGATTTCCAGCCCTATGGAAAGTTCGACACAAACCGTTCACCTCTCTTGCATCATGATTTGCTTTGTCTCCAAATGGTCCGAAACGAGCTTCCACTTCAGCCTCGTCACCTAGTGGTACCTTCGGGTGCTTCCAAAATGATTTCAAAGCCTATGGTACGTCCAGCGCAAACCGTGCACCTATCTTGCGTCAAGATTAGCACTATCTCCAAATGGACTGAAACGAGCTTTCTCTTGAGCCTCATCACCACGGAGTACCATCGGCTGTGACCAAAACAATTTCTGAGCCGATGGTACGTTTGGTGCAAACTGTGAACCTTTCTTGTGCTGACACTAACACTGTCTCCAAATAGATAGAAGTGAGATTCCAGATGACCCACGTCACCTAGGAGTTGCAATGAGGGCGTCCAAAACAATGTCAGAGCCCATGGTACGTTCGACGCAGACCATGCACCTATCTTGCGTCAAGATTAGCACTACCTTCGAAAGGACCAAAATGAGCTTTCACTTGAGCCTCGTCACCTAGTGGTACCATTAGGTGCATCCAAAATGACTTATGAGCCTATGGTACGTCTAGCGCAAACCATGCACCTATCTTGCACCGACGCTAACACTGTCTCCAAAAGGAAAGAAGTGAGATTCCACATGACCCACGTCACCTAGGAGTTCCATTGGGTGCGTCCAAAATGATTTCCAACCCTATGGTACGTTTGGCGCAAACCACACATCTATCTTGTGTCAAGATTAGTACTATCTCCAAATGACCGCTATGAGCTTTAACTTGACCCGAGATCACCTAGGAGTTCCTTCAAAAGCGTCCAAAACAATTTCGAGAGCACGTGGTACACTCGACTTAAACCATGCACCTGCTTCAAGTCAAGATTATCACTATGTTCGAATGGACCAAACGAGGTTCCACTTGAGCCTCGTCACCTAGTGGTGGTACCATCGAGTGGGTCCAAAAACGATTTACGAGCCTATTGTATGTCTAGCGCATACCATGTAACTATCTTACACCGATACACTAACACTGTCTCCAAAAGGAAAGAAGTGAGATTCCACAAGACCCACGTCACCTAGGAGTTCCATCAGTGCATCCAAAATGATGTTCGAGCCTATGGTACATTCGGCACGCAAACCGTGCACCTATCTTAAGTCCAACATTAGAACTACCTTCGAAAGGACCGAAATGAGCTTCCACTTGAGCCTCGTCACCTAGTGGTACCATTAGGTGTGTCCAAAATGACTTCTGAACCTATGGTACGTCTAGCACAAACCATGCACCTATCTTGCACCGACGCTAACACTGTCTCCAAACGGAAAGAAGTGAGATTCCACAGTACCCACGTCACCGAGGAGTTCCATCGGGTGCGTCCAAAATGATTTCCATCTCTATGGTACTTTCGAAACAAACCGTGCACCTATCTTGCGTCATGATTAGCTTTGTCTCCAAACAGACCAAAACGAGCTTCCACTTGAGCCTCGTCACTTAGTGGTACCATCAGGTGCGTCCAAAATGATTTCTGAGACTATGGTACGTCTTGCGTAAACAATGCACCTATCTTGCACCGACACTAACACAGTCTCCAAATGGAAAGAAGTGAGATTCCACATGACCCACGTCACCTAGGAGTTCCATTGGTTGCGTCCAAAATGATTTCCAACCGTATGGTACGTTTGACACAAACCACAGACCTATCTTGTGTCAAAATTAGTACTATCTCCAAACAGACCGCTACAAGCTTTAATTTGACCCAGATCACCTAGGAGTTCCTTTGGGTGTGTCCAAAACAATTTCTGAGCCTATGGTACACTCGATGCAAACCGTGCACCTGTCTGGCATCAAGATTAGCACTATGTTCGAATGGACCGAAACGAGGTTCCACTTGAGCCTCGTCACCTAGTGGTACCATGGAGTGGGTCCAAAATGATTTCTGAGCCTATTGTATGTCTAGCGCATACCATGTACCTTCTTACACCGACACTAACACTGTCTCCAAAAGGAAAGAACTGAGATTCCACAAGACCCACGTCACCTAGGAGTTCCATCGGGTGCATCCAAAACGATGTTCGAGCCTATGGTACATTCGACGCAAACCGTGCACCTATCTGGCGTCAACATTAGAACTACCTTCGAAAGGACCGAAATGAGCTTCCACTTGAGCCTCGTCACCTAGTGGTACCATTAGGTGTGTCCAAAACAACTTCTGAACCTATGGTACGTCTAGCGCAAACCATGCACCTATCTTGCACCGACGCTAACACTGTCTCCAAAAGGAAAGAAGTGAGATTCCACATGACCCACGTCACCTAGGAGTTCCATCAGGTGCGTCCAAAATGATTTCCAGCCCTATGGTAAGCTCGACACAAACCGTGCACCTCTCTTGCGTCATGATTAGCTTTGTCTCCAAATGGTCCGAAACGAGCTTCCACTTCAGCCTCGTCACCTAGTGGTACCTTTGGGTGCTTCCAAAATGATTTCTAAGCCTATGGTACGTCCAGCGCAAACCGGGCACCTATCTTGCATCAAGATTAGCACTATCTCCAAACGGACTGAAACGAGCTTTCACTTGAGCCCCATCACCTAGGAGTACCATCGGGTGCAACCAAAACAATTTCTGAGCCGATGGTACATTTGGTGCAAACTGTGCACCTTTCTTGCACTGACACTAACACTGTCTCCAAATAGAAAGAAGTGAGATTCCAGATGACCCACGTCACCTAGGAGTTGCATCGAGGGCGTCCAAAACAATGTCAGAGCCCATGGTACGTTCGACGCAGACCATGCACCTATCTTGCGTCAAGATTAGCACTACCTTCGAAAGGACCAAAATGAGCTTTCACTTGAGCCTCGTCACCTAGTGGTACCATTAGGTGCATCCAAAATGACTTATGAGCCTATGGTACGTCTAGCGCAAACCATGCACCTATCTTGCACCGACGCTAACACTGTCTCCAAATGGAAAGAAGTGAGATTCCACATTTCCCACGTCACCGAGGAGTTCCATCGGGTGCGTCCAAAATGATTTCCATCTCTATGGTACTTTCGACACAAACCGTGCACCTATCTTGCGTCATGATTAGCTTTGTCTCCAAACAGACCAAAACGAGCTTCCACTTGAGCCTCGTCACCTAGTGGTACCATCGTCCAAAATGATTTCTGAGACTATGGTACGTCTTGCGTAAGCAATGCACCTATCTTGCACTGACACTAACACAGTCTCCAAATGGAAAGAAGTGAGATTCCACATGACCCACGTCACCTATGAGTTCCATTGGGTGCGTCCAAAATGATTTCCAACCCTATGGTACGTTTGACGCAAACCACACACCTATCTTGTGTCAAGATTAGTACTATCTCCAAACAGACCGCTACAAGCTTTAACTTGACCCAGATCACCTAGGAGTTCCTTGAAAAGGTCCCAAAACAATTCGAGCCTATGGTACACTTTCGATGCAAACCGTGCACCTGTCTGGCGTCAAGATTAGCACTATGTTCGAATGGACCGAAACGAGGTTCCACTTGAGCCTCGTCACCTAGTGGTACCATCGAGTGGGTCCAAAACGATTTCTGAGCCTATTGTATGTCTAGCGCATACCATGTACCTATCTTACACCGACACTAACACTGTCTCCAAAAGGAAAGAAGTGAGATTCCACAAGACCCACGTCACCTAGGAGTTCCATCGGGTGCATCCAAAATGATGTTCGAGCCTATGGTACATTCGACGCAAACCGTGCACCTATCTGGCGTCAACATTAGAACTACCTTCGAAAGGACCGAAATGAGCTTCCACTTGAGCCTCGTCACCTAGTGGTACCATTAGGTGTGTCCAAAATGACTTCTGAACCTATGGTACGTCTAGCACAAACCATGCACCTATCTTGCACCGACGCTAACACTGTCTCCAAACGGAAAGAAGTGAGATTCCACATGACCCACGTCACCTAGGAGTTCCATCAGGTGCGTCCAAAATGATTTCCAGCCCTATGGTAAGTTCGACACAAACCGTGCACCTCTCTTGCGTCATGATTAGCTTTGTCTCCAAATGGTCCGAAACGAGCTTCCACTTCAGCCTCGTCACCTAGTGGTACCTTTGGGTGCTTCCAAAATGATTTCTAAGCCTATGGTACGTCCAGCGCAAACCGTGCACCTATCTTGCGTCAAGATTAGCACTATCTCCAAACGGACTATAACGAGCTTTCACTTGAGCCTCATCAACTAGGAGTACCATCGGGTGCGACCAAAACAATTTCTGAGCCGATGGTACGTTTGGTGCAAACTGTGCACCTTTCTTTCACTGACACTAACACTGTCTCCAAATGGAAAGGAGTGAGATTCCACATGACCCACGTCACCTAGGAGTTGCATCGAGTGCATCCAAAACAATGTCAGAGCCCATGGTACGTTCGACGCAGATCATGCATGTAACACCCTAGGTGTTTAGGCTTCCACTAAATTGCATGTCATTTCATAAACATGTGCATTATCTATGTCATCATGTCATTATCACTGAAACATACATATGAAACATTCGCATATTCTATTTGTTTCGTACTGGATTGCTTGTGAATGGTAGTAGTGCAACATATGAATGCAACATGAATTTCTCATATCTTGAAGCATGGCAACATGGTAGTAATGTGACAAGTATAGGATAACAAGGTCATGCAACATGTGAAACATTGTATTGAAACATATGTATGAATTGCTTGTTTTTATTTTCTGTATCACATGTGATCATTAGAAGTGGTATAACAATTTTGTAAAATGGTTGATCATGGTCTATTACACCTTAACTACACTTAGGTTACTTGTTGGGACATTGTTCATATAGATCAAAATGACCAAAATGCCCTCAAGTGAAGGTTTGACTAGAATTGACCCTAGGAGTCTCACTGGTTGACTGAGTCAAAAGTCCAACTTAGAGACTTTGCATGGCTGTACACTCTTTACGAAAGTTGTAGCTAAGTTATCAAGGAACAAAAGTTGTTTTATGGCCAACTCATGAAAATGTGTGGAACATGGTCAAACCTGGCCCACAAGTCAGTATTTTATGCTGATTTCACTGAAAAAAATTGTCTAAGTCTTAAACTGCATTTTCAGTTGGATCAGGCCAACTTGGGCTTCATATAACTTCTGATCCAGGTCGAATGAGTTGTTGATTTCTAAATCAAAGATGTAGCCCTACCATACATCTACATTTTTCATGTACACCATTTTTGCTAAGAGTCATTGGATTAGCCGCAATAAGGCGTTGAATTCGCACTGTCAGGCGGTTCAATTCGACTGAATGCGCGCTACAGTGACTGACATTCATTAGACAACAGGCGCCGTGTGGGGGACACACGTCGCCGGATTTCTGATCGCGTGGCCACGCGCCGTGGCTGGCCTGACGCCACTGCCGTTGTCCTCCACTTCAAGCCAGCGCCAGCCCGACCGAGTCGCCACTCCATTTTTCATCTCTCGCCTCTCACAGCGCTGAGCCAATGCCGTCCGCCATTGCCGACCAAGCATCGCTGTGCCGTTCGAGCTCGCCACTGCAAAAAACGCGCCGGCCATCCCGCTCGTAGCCTCGCCGTGATCCCCTCTGCCACCCCCACCCCTCAGCCAGGTCGATTGTGCCTTGGTAAGGACGAATTCATCATTCCCTTCCACCGCCGCCGTGGCTGTTCTCACCGGAGATGACGCTCCGCGCGGCCAGCTCTCCTCGCGCCATTGCTACCCCTCCTCTGCCTTGAGCTAGGTTCGGTGAACCCTACTGAAGCCCGTAGAGCCACCGTTAGGGCCGCGACGCCGTAGCGTCATCGGAGCCTGCCATGCCGTGACCGAGCGCCGCCATGGCCATCGCCATCCCCTCTACCTACATCCTTAGCTGCAATAGATGGTTCCCCTAGGTCCGCTAGGATGAGGCGAGCATGTAGACACCCTTGCCTTCGCCGGAGAAGCTACCGGCAGCGAGTTGCGCCGTCGTCGTCCTCCGTTCCCCCGCTTGTCTCTCTGTCACGGTGGTCCCACGTGTCAGCCGCAGAGGCTCAGGCGGGAGCAAGCTTGGGCCGCGCCTGTACGCTTCGCGGGCCGCTGTTCCGTCGGGCCGGTCCAACAACTGTGGCTGCGATTTGTTTCTGATTTTGTTTGCTTTGTTATTTCACAGCTTTGTATTGGTATTCAAAAATTTGTATTGCCTAGTATATAGATCCAAATGCTATGGTTCCAATTTTGTTGAGTTCCTGGTCATGTCTAGTATTTAATAAAAATACTATATGAGCACATGTTTTAGAAATTTTGAATGAATTAAATAGGACATTGAAATGTGTTTTTAGATGCATGCAAACTTGTTTGAATTTTATCTTGAGTTTCTATGGTCCAAAAATTATGAAATTTTGTGGGTAGTCTATTATTGCCTATTAGAAGCTCTGGTTAAAATTTTAGAGCTAGTGCATGTGTAGTTTTTAAGTTATAGAAATTCCTTTTATTAATGGATGGATCTTGTGTAAATTTTCATAATTTTTCTATAGAACCAGTAAAGGTAAAATTTGGTGAGTGCTATTCTTATACTATAAGGATGCTAGGAAAAATGGGAAATCTGTTGCTTGACACTTTTTAATAAGGTTTCCTAATTATGCTAAAATTAGACATGCCACCTGTTATTTTAGATACAGCAAATTCTACTTGTCCAATGGCTTTGAAATTTTTATGGTAGTCTATGTGCAGCATGAGATAGCTACTGTAATTTTTGTAAATTTTTATGAATAGTTTTACTATATATTGCTTAAATCACCTAATTAACTAAATAAATTGGAAAAGGATATTAAATAAATTATTTAGAAGTTTGCACTATACTTTCTGATGTTTCTTAGGTATGAAAAACAAGTTGGTAAACTTGGATTGATCAAATTATGCTTTTGCATCATCATTAAATAATTAAGTTAGCAACCCTGTCATTGCGGGACAGATTCTAGGTTTACTGGAATTTGATTTGGTTAACTTAAGAATCAGGCTTTCATGTTTACAAATGAATTGTAGAGAATTTCATAAGCTTTCCAGAATGTCCTCTTGCAAGTCATTTTGATTTGTAGAACTCTGGTTGTGATTGAATTAAGGGACTATTTGTGTGCATATGAAACTTTAAATGTTGAATTATGTATGCCTTTAAACTATGTTGCTTCCGCGCATTTAAACTTGGTTTGTAATATTTTATTCGAACTCTGATGGATGTAATCCGAATGCTACTTATGAAATGTTGTAACGGATGATGTGTTGTGTTGAATCACTACGATCTTGGTTTGTATGTCGAGAGTTGGTTGAAATCCTTCGTGATTTCCGGACTACCGGGATTATGGGAGCTTAAGTACAGGAATTTGATCGCTTCGGTGATTGTTTTTGTACTTACATTCTTATGATTTGGTCGGTTCTGTTATAATGCACCTATCTTGCGTCAAGATTAGCACTATCTTCGAAAGGACCGAAATGAGCTTCCACTTGAGCCTCGTCACCTAGTGGTACCATTAGGTGCGTCCAAAACGACTTCTGAGCCTATGGTACGTCTAGCGCAAACTATGCACCTATCTTGCACCGACACTAACACTGTCTCTAAACGGAAAGAAGTGAGATTCCACATGACCCACGTCACCGAGGAGTTCCATCGGGTGCGTCCAAAATGATTTCCAACTCTATGGTACGTTCGACACAAACCGTGCACATATCTTGCGTCATGATTAGCTTTGTCTCCAAACGGACCGAAACGAGCTTCCACTTGGGCCTCCTCATCTAGTGGTACCATCGGGTGTGTTCAAAATGATTTATGAGCCTATGGTACGTCTAGCGTAAACAATGCATGTATCTTGCACCGACACTAACACTGTCTCCCAATGGAAAGAAGTAAGATTCCACATGACCCACGTCACCTAGGAGTTCCATCGGGATTTTCCAAAATGATTTGCAACCCTATGGTACGTTCGACGCAAACCGCACACCTATTTTGCGTCAAGATTAGTACTATCTCCAAACGGACCGAAACAAGCTCTAACTTGACCCAGATCACCTAGGAGTTACATCGGGTGCGTCCAAAACAATTTATGAGCCAATGGTACACTCGACGCAAACCGTGCACCTATCTGGCGTCAAGATTAGCACTATGTTCAAAAGGACCGAAACGAGCTTCCACTTGAGCCTTGTCACCTAGTGGTACCATCGAGTGGTCCAAAACGATTTCTGAGCCTATTGTATGTCTAGCGCATACCATGCACCTATCTTGCACCGACACTAACACTGTCTCCAAAAGGAAAGAAGTTAGATTCCACAAGACCCACGTCACCAAGGAGTTCCATCGGGTGCATCCAAAACGATGTTCGAGCCTATGGTACATTCGACGCAAACCATGCACCTATCTGACGTCAAGATTAGCACTATCTCCAAATGGACTGAAATGAGCTTTCACTTGAGCCTCATCACCAAGGAGTGCCATCGGGTGCGACCAAAATGATTTCTGAGCCGATGGTACGTTTGGTGCAAACTGTGCACCTTTCTTGCACTAACACTAACACTGTCTCCAAATGGAAAGAAGTGAGATTCCACATGACCCACGTCACCTAGGAGTTGCATCCAGTGCGTCCAAAACAATGTTAGAGCCCATGGTACGTTTGACGTAGATCATGCACCTATCTTGCGTCAAGATTAGCACTATCTTTGAAAGGACCGAAATGAGCTTCCACTTGAGCCTCGTCACCTAGTGGTACGATTAGGTGCGTCCAAAATGACATCTGGTCCTATGGTACGTCTAGCGCAAACTATGCACCTATCTTGCACCGACACTAACACTGTCTCCAAACGGAAAGAAGTGAGATTCCACATGACCCACGTCACCGAGGAGTTCCATCGGGTGTGTCCAAAATGATTTCCAACTCTATGGTATGTTCGACATAAACCGTGCACCTATCTTGCGTCATGATTAGCTTTGTCTCCAAACGGACTGAAACGAGCTTCCACTTGGGCCTCCTCACCTAGTGGTACCATCGGGTGCGTTCAAAACGATTTATGAGCCTATGCTACGTCTAGCGTAAACAATGCATGTATCTTGCACCAACACTAACACTGTCTCCAAAAGGAAAGAAGTGAGATTCCACAAGACCCGCGTCACCTAGGAGTTCCATCGGGTGCATCCAAAACGATGTTCGAGCCTATGGTACATTCGACGCAAACCGTGCACCTATCTGGCGTCAAGATTAGAACTACCTTCGAAAGGACCGAAATGAGCTTCCACTTGAGCCTTGTCACCTAGTGGTACCATTAGGTGTGTCCAAAACGACTTCTGAACCTATGGTACGTCTAGCGCAAACCATGCACCCATCTTGCACCGACGCTAACACTGTCTCCAAACGGAAAGAAGTGAGATTCCACATGACCCACGTCACCTAGGAGTTCCATCAGGTGCGTCCAAAATGATTTCCAGCCCTATGGTAAGTTCCACACAAACCATGCACCTCTCTTGTGTCATGATTAGCTTTGTCTCCAAATGGTCCGAAATGAGCTACCACTTCAGCCTCGTCACCTAGTGGTACGTTCGGGTGCTTCCAAAATGATTTCTAAGCCTATGGTACGTCCAGCGCAAACCGTGCACCTATGTTTCGTCAAGATTAGCACTATCTCCAAACAGACTGAAACGAGCTTTCACTTGAGCCTCATCACCAAGGAGTACCATCGGCTGTGACCAAAACAATTTCTGTGCCGATGGTACGTTTGGTGCAAACTGTGCACCTTTCTTGCACTGACACTAACACTGTCTCCAAATAGAAAGAAGTGAGATTCCAGATGACCCACGTCACCTAGGAGTTGCATCAAGGGTGTCCAAAACAATGTCAGAGCCCTGGTACGTTCGACGCAGACCATGCACCTATCTTGCGTCAAGAGTAGCACTACCTTCGAAAGGACCGAAATGAGCTTCCACTTGAGCCTCGTCACCTAGTGGTACCATTAGGTGTGTCCAAAATGACTTCTGAGCCTATGGTACGTCTAGCGCAAACCATGCACCTATCTTTCACCGACACTAACAATGTCTCCAAAGGGAAAAAAGTGAGATTCCACATGACCCACATCACCTAGGAGATCCATCAGGTGCGTCCAAAATGATTTCCAGTCCTATAGTAAGTTCAACACAAACCGTGCACCTCTCTTGCGTCATGATTAGCTTTGTCTCCAAATGGTCCGAAAAGAGCTTTCACTTGAGCCTCATCACCTAGGAGTACCATCGGGTGCGACCAAAACAATTTTCTGAGCCGATGGTACGTTTGGTGCAAACTGTGCACCTTTCTTGCACTAACACTAACACTGTCTCCAAATGGAAAGAAGTGAGATTCCACATGACCCACGTCACCTAGGAGTTGCATCGAGTGCATCCAAAACAATGTTAGAGCCCATGGTACGTTCAACGCAGATCATGCACGTATCTTGCGTCAAGATTAGCACTACCTTCGAAAGGACCGAAATGAGCTTCCACTTGAGCCTCGTGACCTAGTGGTACCATTAGGTGCGTCCAAAACTACTTCTGAGCCTATGGTACGTCTAGCGCAAACTATGCACCTATCTTGCACCGACACTAGCTCTGTCTCCAAACGGAAAGAAGTGAGATTCCACATGACCCACGTCACTGAGGAGTTCCATCGGGTGCATCCAAAACGATGTTCGAGCCTATGGTACATTCGACGCAAACCGTGCACCTATCTGGCGTCAAGATTAGCACTATCTCCAAATGGACTGAAACGAGCTTTCACCTGAGCCTCATCACCTAGGTGTGTCCAAAATGACTTCTGAGCCTATGGTACGTCTAGCGCAAACCATGCACCTATCTTGCACCGACGCTAACACTGTCTCCAAACGGAAAGAAGTGACATTCCACATAACCCACGTCACCTAGGAGTTCCATCAGGTGCGTCCAAAATGATTTCCAGCCCTATGGTAAGTTCGACACAAACCATGCACCTCTCTTGCGTCATGATTAGCTTTGTCTCCAAATGGTCCGAAACGAGCTTCCACTTCAGCCTCGTCACCTAGTGGTACCTTTGGGTGCTTCCAAAATGATTTCTAAGCCTATGGTACGTCCAGCGCAAACCATGCACCTATCTTGCGTCAAGATTAGCATTATCTCCAAACGGACTGAAACGAGCTTTCACTTGAGCCTCATCACCTAGGAGTACCATCGGGTGTGACCAAAACAATTTCTGAGCCGATGGTACGTTTGGTGCAAACTATGCACCTTTCTTGCACTGACACTAACACTGTCTCCAAATAGAAAGAAGTGAGATTCCAGATGACCCACGTCACCTAGGAGTTGCATCAAGGGCGTCCAAAACAATGTCAGAGCCCTGGTACGTTCGACGCAGACCATGCACCTATCTTGCGTCAAGAGTAGCACTACCTTCGAAAGGACCGAAATGAGCTTCCACTTGAGCCTCCTCACCTAGTGGTACCATTAGGTGTGTCCAAAATGACTTCTGAGCCTATGGTACGTCTAGCGCAAACCATGCACCTATCTTTCATCGACGCTAACAATGTCACCAAACGGAAATAAGTGAGATTCCACATGACCCACATCACCTAGGAGTTGCATCAGGTGCGTCCAAAATGATTTCCAGCCCTATGGTAAGTTCAACACAAACCATGCACCCCTCTTGCGTCATGATTAGCTTTGTCACCAAATGGTCCGAAATGAGCTTTCACTTGAGCCTCATCACCTAGGAGTACCATCGGGTGCGACCAAAACAATTTCTGAGCCGATGGTACGTTTGGTGCAAACTGTGCACCTTTCTTGCACTGACACTAACACTGTCTCCAAATGGAAAGAAGTGAGATTCCACATGACACACGTCACCTAGGAGTTGCATCGAGTGCGTCCAAAACAATGTTAGAGCCCATGGTACGTTCGACGCAGAACATGCACGTATCTTGCGTCAAGATTAGCACTACCTTCGAAAGGACCGAAATGAGCTTCCACTTGAGCCTCGTCACCTAGTGGTACCATTAGGTGCGTCCAAAACGACTTCTGAGCCTATGGTACGTCTAGTGCAAACTATGCACCTATCTTGCACCGACACTAACACGGTCTCCAAACGGAAAGAAGTGAGATTCCACATGACCCATGTCACTGAGGAGTTCCATCGGTTGCATCCAAAACGATGTTTGAGCCTATGGTACATTCGACGCAAACCGTGCACCTATCTGGCGTCAAGATTAGCAGTATCTCCAAATGGACTGAAACGAGCTTTCACCTGAGCCTCATCACCTAGGTGTGCCATCGGGTGCGACCAAAATGATTTCTGAGCCGATGGTACGTTTGGTGCAAACTGTGCACCTTTCTTGCACTGACACTAACACTGTCTCCAAACAGAAAGAAGTGAGATTCCACATGACCCACGTCACCTAGGAGTTGCATCGAGTGCGTCCAAAACAATGCCAGAGCCCATGGTACGTTCGATGCAGACCATGCACCTATCTTGCATCAAGATTAGCAGTACCTTCGAAAGGACCGAAATGAGCTTGCACTTGAGCCTCGTCACCTAGTGGTACCATTAGGTGCGTCCACAACGACTTCTGAGCCTATGGTACGTCTAGCGCAAACCATGCACCTATCTTGCACCGACGCTAACACTGTCTCCAAACGGAAAGAAGTGAGATTCCACAGTACCCACGTCACCGAGGAGTTCCATCGGGTGCGTCCAAAATGATTTCCATCTCTATGGTACGTTCGACACAAACCGTGCACCTATCTTGCATCATGATTAGCTTTGTCTCCAAACAGACCAAAACGAGCTTCCACTTGAGCCTCGTCACCTAGTGGTACCATCGTCCAAAATGATTTCTGAGACTATGGTACGTCTTGCGTAAACAATGCACCTATCTTGCACCGACACTAACACAGTCTCCAAATGGAAAGAAGTGAGATTCCACATGACCCATGTCACCTAGGAGTTCCATTGGGTGCGTCCAAAATGATTTCCAACCCTATGGTACGTTTGACGCAAACCACACACCTATCTTGTGTCAAGATTAGTACTGTCTCCAAACAGACCGCTACAAGCTTTAACTTGACCCAGATCACCTAGGAGTTCCTTCGGGTGCGTCCAAAACAATTTCTGAGCCTATGGTACACTCGATGCAAACCGTGCACCTGTCTGGCGTCAAGATTAGCACTATGTTCGAATGGACCGAAACGAGGTTCCACTTGAGCCTCGTCACCTAGTGGTACCATCGAGTGGGTCCAAAACGATTTCTGAGCCTATTGTATGTCTAGCGCATACCATGTACCTATCTTACACCGACACAAACAATGTCTCCAAAAGGAAAGAAGTGAGATTCCACAAGACCCACGTCACCTAGGAGTTCCATCGGGTGCATCCAAAATGATGTTCGAGCCTATGGTACATTGGACACAAACCGTGCACCTATCTGGCGTCAAGATTAGGACTACCTTCGAAAGGACCAAAATGAGCTTCCACTTGAGCCTCGTCACCTAGTGGTACCATTAGGTGTGTCCAAAACAACTTCTGAACCTATGGTACGTCTAGCGCAAACCATGCACCTATCTTGCACCGACGCTAACACTGTCTCCAAATGGAAAGAAGTGAGATACCACATGACCCACGTCACCTAGGAGTTCCATCAGGTGCGTCCAAAATGATTTCCAGCCCTTTGGTAAGTTCGACACAAACCGTGCACCTCTCTTGCATCTTGATTAGCTTTGTCTCCAAATGGTCCAAAACGAGCTTTCACTTTAGCCTCGTCACCTAGTGGTACCTTCGGGTGCTTCCAAAATGATTTCTAAGCCTATGGTGCGTCCAGCACAAACCGTGCACCTATCTTGCGTCAAGATTAGCACTATCTCCAAACGGACTCAAATGAGCTTTCACTTAAGCCTCATCACCTAGGAGTACCAGCGGCTGTGACCAAAACAATTTCTGAGCCGATGGTACGTTTGGTGCAAACTGTGCACCTTTCTTGCACTGACACTAACACTGTCTCCGAATAGAAAGAACTGAGATTCCAGATGACCCATGTCACCTAGGAGTTGCAACGAGGGCGTCCAAAACAATGTCAGAGACCATGGTATGTTCGACGCAGACCATGCACCTATCTTGCGTCAAGAGTAGCGCTACCTTTGAAAGGACCGAAGTGAGCTTCCACTTGAGCCTCGTCACCTAGTGGTACCATTAGGTGTGTCCAAAATGACTTCTGAGCCTATGGTACGTCTAGCGCAAACCATGCACCTATCTTGCACCGACGCTAACACTGTCTCCAAACGGAAAGAAGTGAGATACCACATGACCCACGTCACCCAGGAGTTCCATCAGGTGC
>CAJGYO010000812.1:0-115939 GCA_904845875.1 Miscanthus lutarioriparius | reverse complement strand
GGGGTGCCCTGCTTTCCCGAGCATGGATCATAGATGGGAGAGAAAAGTAAAATGAGAGGCAAATGAAGTCTTAAAAGGGCCTTGGTCTTCCTTTTCCTCTATCATGGCCCCTCGACATGGCAAGGCGGTGGTAGGGATAGCCCCACACCCAAGCATGGCGCTGATCTGATAGAGCTATTTGAGGCGTCTGTCCGTGACAATATCATGTCCCGACATTGTCGGCTGGGTTTATCACGTCCCATCCATACCAGTGGCGTATGATGGACGAGTCTTGTGATCGTGACCGCCACACACGGAAGCAAAGACCTGATGGCTGACGCGTGCGTTACTATGGGTGATCGAAGTTTCTTTCTAGACCAGTGCTGTGGTTGTCGTTAGCTTCGTGGGATCCTGTCCAGGGCAAATGGCGGTCGCCCACAACATCAGTAGGGCAAATGTCGGCGCCTACAACACTTGTTTGGGCTCGACATATCCGGAAGGTCATAAAAGCACCCTTACGGCATGGCTTGATTTGCATTTACCCAGTAGGGATGCAGTGTGCGATCCTTGGTATTGCATTTGACTTTGAGCGCTTTGCATTATCTCGCTCCATGTGTTGTTTATAAAGAAGTCGCGCAAACATCGGGTGGCGGGGCCAGCCCTCGGGGCGTTGGGCAAGAAAAAACAGCCCTCGGACATCAGGCGGCCGAAAGCTATGCGGAACCAACCTCGGACATCGAGGAGGCGAGCCACCCTCGGATGTCGGGTGAGGCGAAACAGCCCTCGACGTCGGGCGAGATGGAGCCAGGAGCCAACCCTCGGGGGTTAGGCGAGGCGTAAAATAGCCCTCAAGCGTCAGGCGGCGTGGAACTGAAGGAGCCAACCTCGAGGCGTCGGGCGAGGCGCAAGCAGCCCTCGAGATGTTGGGCGAGGAGAAGACAGACCCCTCGGGACGTCCCGGGCGAGGCAAAGCCCGCGGAGCCAACCCTTAGGGGTCGGGCAAGGCGTGACAGCTCGGATGTCGGGTGGGGCGAGCCAACCCTCGGGGGTCGGGCGAGGCAAAATAGCCCCCTCGGACATCCAGGCGAGGAGGAGCTAACCCTTGGGAGACAGCAGGGGCGACTTCGACCCTCGGGGCCGGGACGAGCGAGCCCGCGACCTTGGTGGCTGGATGAGGCGGTGCCTAGCGAGAGGTGCAGTCGTGCTCCTGATGCTTTGGATGAATTAATGTTGATGGTTATTAGCTCCTTCTCTTTAGGGTACCCTACTTATTGGCCCGCAATAGTAGCCTCTGAGAGCCCCTGGCGATTTAAGTAGAATTAGTTGGGGTTTTTGACTTGCCAGGGTGTGCGCGTGGCGCTTTCCCCTGGGTGTGTAGCCCCGAGCCCTGCAGAGGAGGGAACACTTCTTCTTGGTTTTTTTCAACTTGCCAGTGGTGCGTGAGCGCATTTGGGGAATGTAGCCCCTGAGCCTACAGAGGAGTGGAACACTCCTTCGAAGGTTTTTTTTCACAACGGAGGACTCTGAGGGCCATGGTCTTCTCTTGTCCCCCATGACGTGTCCTGGGGACGGCGATTCCTTCTTGCCGAGGTCGGACCCTTCACGGGTGTGGCCGTGAGACTTAATGGTTTGTTAGCTAGATAATTCGATTGGGTCCCGGCATCCCGTTCGCAGGGATCCGGCCAGGGTAAGCCTTACTAAGACTTGATCGAGGGCTGAGATCCCGATGACACTCCCGCGCCTGAATACTGGCCACTTACGGGCCCATCCCTTATCCTAAGGGGGCCTTGGGACGGCCATCGAAACTGTTGATGGGCCAGCCCTCAAACTCCAGGGCCTAGGCAGGCCGTAGAAACGCTTTTTTGATCCGTATTACTCTTATTCGCAATGAGTCTCGGTCCGCCCGGGGAGGCAAAACGTTTGATGAGTTTCCCAAAGGAAAGGATAGGGATTGCGTGCGCATATCCTCTGGCATGACGTTGTGGTAGATCGTGGCGGCGTGGAGATCCAGCCAGGACGGTTGGTTTCCTTGCATCCGTCGCCTATAAAACCAAAAGAGTTCGCCCCGTGGTTTCAGTACTTTGCCTCCTTGCCTTTGCATCTGCAACCTCCGCCACCAATCACCTAAGCCCCCTGCATCCGCATCTTTGCCGCCGTCGAGTTTGAATCCTCCCACTCCCATCTTCCAATGGAGCCGTGGTGCCGCTCGACATCACCCTCCAGTAGCATGGAGGCCTTGTCCGCTTCTGCGGTCTTCTCGTGTCGCGGACCGCCCAGCAGAGTGGCGGTATGCCTGGCGAGGAGGATGTCTTTGTCACCACCCGGCAGCCTCGTCGTGTCGCTTCGCTCACTTCCCACGAGCGATTCGCCACCCCGCCCACAAGTTCCTTCGAGGACCTGCTACACTACTACAAGGTAGAGTTGCAACACCTTAATCCCAACAAAATCTAGCACATTATGGTGTTCATCGCCCTGTGTGAGGGATTCCTAGGGATTAGTCCCCACTTCAACCTGTGGCGGTACTTCTTTGCTGTCACCCTCCTGAAGAAGCGGGAGAAGAAGCAGGAGTTGAACACGCCGATGGGATGCGCCGGCATCCAGCTCCACAACAACCGGGTCAGCGAGTACCCGCCGATGCATCTGTTGACCTCCAACAAGGGGTGGCATTGCATTGGTTCTACATCAAGAACGACATAGCCGCCCCCTTGCCAGAGTTCATCGGGCGCCTCATCGAAGAGGTCCTAGACTCATGGAGGAAGTGGGGAGTCCCAAAGAAAGACAGGAAGAGGATCCAGGACCATCTCACCGCCCTCTGAATCCTGAAGGAGAAGGGCGTGAAGGGGTCTGGGATCATTGGCGCCTACCACATGAGGAGGGTGGCGCCACTGATGAGGCACGCGCTTCCCTTGTACATGATGGCGCCTAAGGCGTCATTTGAGGGGACAGTGCTCGTTGAGGGAGCGCTCTCCCCTTCTGAGGTAGCGCAGCGCATCAAGGAGGTGATGGAGCCTCCATGGGACGACGCCGGCACTCTCCTTGAGTTCATGCATCCGGTGCCGAGGCACTCTCCAATGCGGCTAGAGCCAGGGTACATCATCTTTGTAAGTTTCCTTTCCTTATGCCTCCTTTTTGACTGAACTCCCAACCCCTTGATGCTCATATTAAGATAGGGGGACCAGCCGAGGAAACTCATCCTCACGGACCACCCGGCTCCACTGTTGAAGGACCTGTCCATGACGGTGGCCAACAGCGTCGAGGCCAAGCGGTAGAGGAACACGAAGGAGGACGAGAGGAGGAAGAAGCATCAGAAGCTGCGGGCATGGGAGCGAGTGGAGGACATGGACAGTGACAATGACGACGACAAGGAAGACGACGAGGTAGTTACGGACACCGAGTGGGATGACCTTGAGAGCGAGGATACGTTGACAGGTATTCGCTCGTCCTTACAGGGACCCTTCCTATTTCATACAGGGGAGGACATGTCCGTGAGGCCGGAGGAGGCGGGCTGGACCATCCGCCTGCCCCAAGAGCCCGCAGGGGCGGCCGGATCCGCCACTGCCCCTGAGGTGCCAGTGGAGGGGGCGGCCCTACTATCATGCCTCAAGAGCCAGCGGGGGCGGGCAGATCCGTCACCATGCCCGAGGGGCCGATGGAGGGGGGTGGCTCCACCGCCGCACCCCCGAATGCAAGGGAAGCGAGCCCCTCTGCCCGAGAGCAGGGGGTGGGCTCAAAACAGCTCCGTCTCGATGAGGTGAAGCAGGGACCTGGGGGTTCATCCCCCAAACGTATCCAACGCCCAACAGCGCCAATGTAAGTCATCAACTCCTCTGTTTTCTCTGTTTTCGGTGTCACTTATGCCTTTTGTTTCTTGCAGCGTCTTGAGACAGGGCAGCTTTTTGGCGCTGGCGCCCAAGAAGAGCGTCGCCCTTTAGGCGAGGTGGCGGCCAACATCGCACCCATCTCAGGAGGGAGCTGCTCCAGTGCGACTGCGTCGCCGGTCGGTGAGGCATCGCTCATGGTTGCACCTGTGCCCTTAGCGGGACAAATGAGCACCGGGGCTGAGGGAGCGCCCTCGGAGGTCACCGAGCAATCGGCGATGGAGGCGATTACGCTGTTGACATCGGAGCGGACGGAGCTGCCGCTTGCGCTTGTGGCACCGACTACGGTGGGCACGCCGCTGTCGGTCGAGGCCCCACCGACGCAGGCAGAGGTGGCAGCGACTGCGACAAGCTAGGTGCAGTTGGATGCAGCCGTGGCAGTGCCTAAGGAAGTGGAATGATCCGCGCCATCGGTAGCCCAAGTGACGGCGGTTGACGTGGGCCGGACGGAGGAGGACATGGCCGAGGGGTCCTCGGATGTTGCGGCGGTGGCAGAGTGGACCGGAGGGGAATGGTCCCTGGCTGTGATATCGGGGGCAGCCATTCACCCACGCGAGGCAAGCCCCTGCTCTGGTGGATGAACCCGCAAGACCCGATGTCGACACTCTTCGCCCTCGACGATGCTACTGAGAGCATGGAGCGGGAGAGTCTTGATGAGGCGATTGCGGCTGCGATAAAAGCCTTGGACCATGCCAGGGATGCCCTACGCAAAGTCATCATTTCCACTGGCCATGTATTCACTCAATCTTGCCTCTCGCCCCCCTTTTTTCTTCATGTATTTTTGTGTTCTAACCTTTATGTTTTTTCAGTCCCTTATCGCTCGCAGCCAGAAGAAATCCCGGTTCCTTCACGAGCAGAAGGATAACTGGGACCACCTCATCAAAGAGGCCTGGCTGCGCAAGGTGGTGACCGCCCAGCTTGCTGCCGCCCAATAGAGGGTGGCCAAGCTAGCTCCCCTTACCGAGGAGGCAGCTAGTCTCTATCTGCAGGAGGCCGAGGCCCATCGGCATGAGGAGGAAACTGAGAGGGCATTCGAGGCCCCATCAGTGAGGGTGCAACAGGATGAGGAGGAGGCCGATAGAGTCAAGAGGGAGTGAGACTAGCTGCTCCAGAGGGATGCTGAGGCCCGCCAGTGGGTCCTCAACTTCCTGGCCGAGGCTGAGAAGGAGCGGGACTTGAAGCTAGCTGCAGAAGAGAAGTTCACCGCCCTGGAGCGGAGGGTGATTCAAGATGCCGAGGCGGTCGACCGGCTGTGTAAGGAGCGAGACGAGCTGCTCCAAACCACGGGGAGACTCCGCTCAGAGCGTGGCATGGCCCGCGAGGAGCGCGACCAGGCTGTCCGAGAGCACGACGAGGCACAGCAGAGGGTCGGCTCCCTCGAGGCCGAGCTCAGAACCATGACAACCCGGAGGCTGGAGGCCGAGAGCGTCTCCATCGGGCTGGCCATGGAGCTCATCGAGGTGTGGAGCAACCTTCAGGTGGAGAGCGATGAGCATGATGTCCTAAGCGCTGCCCTCGGAGTGGTCTACGATGACCTAGAGATGGTGTGGTCAGAGGGGACCAGCTCGCTTGCGGCTCGTGCTGTAGATATCATGGCACGGGTGCGCCAGCTCGAGAGGGAAGCTCTTCGCTCTAGGATCACCCAAGCCTTTGCGATTGCTCATTCGCATTACGTGGACAACATCGACTTGGAGACGATGAGCCTCGATTTCGCACCTGGCTACAAAGCCTCCAAGCTAGATTAGATAGAGGCGGCGGTGGCTCCTCTTGCGCAAGACCTGGTGAATAGAGTTGAAGATATAGTTCTCCCCCAGAGGGGGTAGTTAGTCAAATAGGTCGGATGAATTCAAATGAACATTATTGTAATCTGTGGACAAGTGCCGATCCTTATGTATCATAAAAACAATTTTGTAACTTCATTTTGTTTGATTGAACTTGTTTTCTTCCCTCTTTGTATGCGACAAAAGGGGCTCACATATTCCGACCCTTCTGTTTGTTAAGACTGTAGGGCCCGAGGTGTAAGAGGAGAACTTCGATCACGCTGATGAGCAAGGACACCGTAGCCACCGAGGCATAGACTTTTTGCAGTCCGACCAGGGATGCTTAGTTGTTCGTTTCCACAAACCATGCCTCTAGGCTTAGCATGAGGAAGAGGTTTGATGTGGCGACTGTTTTAGAAAAGGTGTACTTATACCATTATCAGCCCTCGAGTGAAATTTGACCCATTGCCGTTGCTGGGGTCGGATGTCACTGAAAATCAAGGAGAGGATAGCGAAACTTAGGAGAAAGCATCTCTTGTATTCGCATGTATCCCCTCCCTAGGATCTTAGTTATCATTCTACGACCATGCGTTTGGTCTCCTTGCAAGTCCAACCTTCCTCGAGCCCCCGCGTGTGGCGGGGATTCGGTCAAGGGTCGACTCGTTTTTGTGATCGTCGCCCCATCCACGGTTTCCGTAACCGGAGGGGTTGAGTTAACATCACTTGCCTTGATGGCTCGAGCAACGAGCTCGGTGAGTGTGCTAACGGGCATGTTTGAGTGGAATCCGGTTCCGTTGCTTGTGATAGGGTCGACAAAGCCCTTGTGTGGCATTTCATTGCTCCTTAACCCACCTTCCAATAGATTCCCCCTCAATGGGGATTCTATGGGCCCGGCTGGAGGTTAGGATCAAACGAGAAGGTTGAGATGACCTTGTCCGCTTCTAGGCAGGACGGGCAAAAGCCGCTGGGGCTCATCTACATTTTCCCCTTGGCTTTTGCTCAACGTGAGGTGCCTCGGGCCCTTCACGAGCCAGCCTTCGAACCTTAGTCTCTTGATCTTAGATCGGGCAGCCTGAGCCCCCAAACCCCATGGGGTTCAGTAGGGGTCGGCTGTGATTCATGCGTCACCCCGTCCTCGGTTTCCTCAACCGGAGGAGCTAAACTAACAACACTTGCCTTGATGGCTCGAGTGTCGTGCTCGGTGAGCTCGCTAACGGGCATGTTTGAGTGGAATTCGGGTCCGTCATCCACTGACGGGCTCGACAGAGCCCTCTTGTGGCATTCCTATACTTCATGACCCACCTCCTAGAAGATGCTCGAGTCGTTCGATAGGCTCGGGTGGCCCGTTGGCCTCTCCTCGGCAGAGATTCTATGGGCTTGGCTCGAGGTTAGAATCGAACGAAAAGGGTTGAGATGTCCCTATCCGCTTCTGAGCGGGGTCGGGCAAGGCCGCTAGGGCTCATCTCATTTTTTTCTCCCCTGGCTCTGTTTGACGTGAGGCGGCCTCGATCCCTTCGTGGGTCGACCTTCCAACCTCGGTCGATTATCGCTCATATCGAATGAGACGACTACCGCTTCATGACGTGATGTGAAGCGTTGTGATGCAGCAATTGCATATGCAATGCTTGGATGTATGGGATGCATGAATGAATGAATGAATGTATGTATGAATGAAAATGGATGAATGAATGGTCATATAAAGTAAAAGCGAGGGTCGGTAATGTTACCTTGATGGCATGAGTGACGGGTTCTGGGAGCTCTTACCGGATATGTTTGCGCGGGGGTCCGGGTTTGACGTTCATGATGGGGCTGGTGTAACCTGCACAAGCATCCAGTCTTTCGTATATGTCTCTTGACAGCGACCCAACCCATTTGATCAACTTCAGACGACCTGATAGCCTCTCCCTGATGTAGATTCCGCAGGTAGGCCCCTCCAACCCTTCCCAAGAAGGTGGAGGCTAAAGCTTAGAGTGTGGAGATAAAGACTCTAGTCACGCTGGCGGACAAAAACGTCATAGCCGCTGGGGCATAGTGTCCTAGCGGTCCGACTAGGCTTACTCAAAGTTTGCGCCCGCACACCGTGCCTCCAGTTTTTAAACGTAAGAAGGGGCCGGGCAAAGAGAATGTCTAGCGAATAGACACTCTCGCCAGCCCCTGAGCGATGTCCGACCCCCTGCCGTTGCTGGGGTCGAAGGCTCGGTAGCAAAATTAATACGTAAAGTAAGCAAGTAAGGGTGCTCGTCTCTCGGCGGCGGTTTTGAGCCGTTTGATTGACCTAGGCACCGATTTTACCTCGATGGTAAGAGTGATGGGTTCGGAAAGCCTCCCCCAGATACGAGCGTGATCCTGTCTGCTCCTTACCCGTTTCTTATTAGTGGCCAAGTCGTCCGTTTCGACTCGCGTTACCTGTTGAGACAAGATTTCCTGTGGAAATAGAAGATGAGAACATCCTGCACAAGAATTTAGTTTAGGCAGATAAGCCAAGCGATGAACTTGTGCAAAAATGGACAAGCTCTTAAACTTTGTTACAACAAATAGCCTTTTAGCTCTTCTCTCCCTTTTTGTAAAAAAGGTTTAGTGCATTCCGACCCTTTTCATAGTTAAGTTCATAAAGCTCGGAGTGTGGGTGAGCCAACTCTGATCACACTGGGGTGTGGGTTTCTCGCAGTCCAACCAGTTATACTCAGAGCTTGTTCTCGAAAACCTAGCTCCTAGGCCTTAACATGAGAAAAGAGGGTAGACACAGAGAATGTTTGTAGGATAAATGTACTCATATCGGCCCTCGAGTGAGGCCTAGCCCCTTGCAGTTGCTGGGGTCGGATGTCACAAAGGATCAGGGAGTTTTGATAACGAAACCGATAAGGAAAAGCGTGCATTTATTAGGGGTAAAAGCGACGTAGCTGCTCGATGTTCCAGGCATTGGTGAAGATTTCACCGTCGATGGTCTTGAGCTTGTAGGCGCCTGGACGGAGCAGCTCCATAACTACGTATGGTGCCTCCCACGGCAGGGAGAGCTTGTGGCGATTCTTGTTGCTTTGGATGAGGCGGAGGACCAAGTCCCCAACGTTGAAGGCCCGACCCCACACTCGTCGGCTGTGGTACCATCGCAACGCCTGTTGGTACATGGATGAGCGGAGGAGGTCAACGTCACGCACTTCATCCAGCTGGTCCATGGCATCCTTGAGGGACGCCTTGGCTCCCTGTTCGTCATATGCCCTGATCCTTGGCGCTCTATAGTCGAGGTCGGTTGAGAGGATCGCCTCGGAACCGTAGACCATGAAGAAGGGTGTGTAGCCGGTGGCTCGACTGGGGCTTGTCCTCAGGCTCTAGAGTACTGAAGGAAGCTCGGCGATCCAGCGTGCGCCAAACTTGTTCTACCAGTTGAAGATCCTAGGCTTGAGGCCCTGTAGGACCATGCCATTCGTGCGTTCAACCTGCCCGTTCGTTCAGGGGTGCGCGACGGCGGCCCAATCGATCCGGATGTGGTATTCATCGCAGAATCGAAGAAACTTTTTTCCGGTGAACTGCATGTCGTTGTCCATAATGATGGAGTTTGGGACTCCAAAGCGATGGACGATGTCGAGGAAGAACAGCACGACCTGCTCAGATTTGATCACAGAGATTGGCCGAGCTTCTATCCACTTTGTAAACTTGTCTATGGTGACAAGCAACTGGGTATAGCCCCCAGGCGCTTTTTTGAGAGGTCCAACCAGATCGAGCCCCCACACCACGAACGGCCTTGTGATGGGGATCGTCTGGAGCGCTTGGGCCGGTACGTGAGTTTGTCGAGCATAGTATTGACACCCTTTGCAAGTGCGCATGATCTGCTCGGCATCGGTTACTGCGGTAGGCCAGTAGAAGCCATGTCGGAACACGTTTTTGACCAAGGTTCTAAGCGCGGCGTGGTGACCACATACCCCATCGTGGATATCACTCAGCAAGCGCTTCCCTTATTTGATGGGGTTGTAGTGTTGTAGGATCCCAGTGTGGCTCCGCTTGTAGAGTTCGCCCTCCACAAGAACAAAGGACTTGGCGCGACGTGCGAGCCGTCGAGCCTCCATCTTGTCCATCGGTAGCACATCACAGAGGAGGTAGTTGAGGTAGAGTGTCCTCCAGTCGACCAGAGGGTCGGGCTCTATCGCTGGGTCCTCTTCGAGCTCCATGACTTTGGGGCCAGATGGAGCCGACGGTTGGTCGACCCGGGCCTAGATTGGACGGACCGTCACGACCCTATTCCGACTCCTCGTGGCGAACCGAGGGCATGTGCTGGTTGTTTGCGAAGATGCCCATTGGCACCAGCTCTCGACCGGATGTTTGCTTTCGCAAGCAGCGTGGGCCGCCTCGTTGAGGCACCTCGAGATGTGATTGAGCTCGAGGTCACGAACTTGTCCTCCAACCGCGGACTTCTTGGCGATAAGCATCCATCTTGGCGTCATGGTAGCCTAACTCCTTCATGACTTGGTCGATGACCAGCTAGGAATCTCCACGAACGTTGAGGCATCGGATGCCCAACTCAATGGTAATCGTAGGGCCATTGATGAGCGCCTCATATTCGCCACATTGTTGGAGGAGGGGAAATAGAGATGGACCATGTACCTCATGCGTACCCCAAGGGGTGACATGAAGACCAGCCCTGCGCCGGCTCCCTTTTTCATCAGCGATCCATCGAAGTACATCGTCCAGTATTCTTGATCGACGACCGCTGGTGGCATTTGGACCTCGGTCCACTCCACGACGAAATCAGCTAACACCTAGGATTTGATGGCCATACGGGACGCATACACAATGCCCTAACCCATCAGCTCGAGTGCCCATTTCTCTGTTCTTCCCGTGGCATCCTGGTTTTGGACGACCTCGCCGAGGGGGAAGGATGTCACAACTGTCATCGGATGTGACTCAAAGTAGTGGTGTAGCTTCCTCTCGGTGATGAGGACAGCATATAGAAGCTTCTGGATTTGGGGGTAGCGGGTCTTTGAGTCAGATAGGACCTCGCTGATCAAGTACATAGGGCGCTATAATTTGAGGGTGTGCCCCTCTTCTTCCCTCTCCCCTACCAGGGTGGCGCTGACCACTTGCGTGGTGGCCGCAATGTAGAGCAAAAGGGGTTCTCCATCGGTAGGAGGAACTAGGATCGGGGCCTTCGTCAGAAGTAGCTTGACCATGTCAAGTGCCTCCTGGGCCTCGGATGTCCATTCGAAGTGGTCGGCCTTCTTCAGAAGTCGATAAAGGGGGAGACCTCATTCGCCGAGGCACGAGATGAAGTGGCTAAGCACGGCGAGGCACCCTGTAACTCGCTGTACTCCCTTTATGTTTTGAATCGGGCCCATCCTAGTGATGGCTGAGATCTTCTCCAGGTTGGCTTCGATGCCACGCTCGGAGACGATGAAACCAAGCAGCATGCCCCTCAGGACCCCAAAAACGCACTTCTCGGGATTGAGTTTGATGCCGTTTGCTTGGAGTTTTGCAAAGGTCTGCTCAAGATCAGCTACGAGGTGGTCAGCCTATTTGGACTTTACCACGATGTCGTCAACGTAGGCCTCAACGGTCCGCCTGATGGGGTCTTCAAAACACTTGAGCATACAACACTGGTATGTAGCCCCAGCGTTCTTCAGACCGAACGACATTGTGACGTAGCAGAACGATCCGAAGGGGGTGATGAAAGATGTCGCGAGCTGGTCAGACTCTTTCATCGCAATTTGATGGTATCTGGAGTATGCATCAAGGAAGCAGAGGGTTTCGCACCCCGAGGTAGAGTCAACTATTTGCTCTATGCGTGGCAAAGAAAACGGATCATTTGGGCACACCTTGTTGAGACCCATGTAGTCAACACACATCCTCCATTTTCCATTCTTCTTTCGTACAAGAACGAGATTGGCTAACCACTCTGGGTGGTATACTTCCTTGATGAATCCAGCCGCCAAAAGCTTTGCGATCTCTTCGCTGATGGTCCTGCATTTCCCCTCATTGAAGCGACGCAGGTGTTGTTTTACCGGCTTCGAGCCTAGGCGGATCTTTAAGGCCTGCTCAGTGACTTCCCTCGGAATGCCTGGCATGTTTGAGGGTTTCCACACAAAGATGTCTCTATTAGCGCGGAGGAAGCCAATGAGTGTGCTTTCCTATTCGGAGGAAAGCATGGTACCAATGCGCACCATTTTGCCCTCGGTGTTCTCGAGGTCTACGAGGACCTCCTTAGAGCCTTCCGCTGGCTCGAAGGATCTGGCTGACCATTTGGGGTCGGGTGCCTCTTCGGCGACCTCCTACATGAGGTCTGCGAGCTCTCCGGAGGCGACGATCGCTACGACGTGATCGCAGCACTCAACTTCGTACTCGTAGGCACGCTGAAAGGAGGTGCCAACGGTGATGACCCCGCCTAGGCCCGGCATCTTCAGCTTGAGGTAGGTGTAGTTGGGGACGACCATGAACTTCGTGTAGCATGGTCATCCTAGGATGGCGTGGTAGGTTCTGTGGAACCCAACCACATCGAAGGTGAGGGTCTCCGTCCAATAGTTGGACGGTCCCCTGAAGGTGACGGGTAGATCGACCTGCCCAAGTGGCATGGCCTGCTTTCTAGGCACGACGCTGTGGAAAGGTGCTCCGGTCGGCCGGACGCGCGCTCGGTCGATGCGCATGGCGTCGAGTGTCTCAGCGTACATGATGTTGAGGCCACTGCCCCCATCCATCAGTACCTTGGTGATCCGCTTTGTATCGATGATCGGGTCGACCATGAGTGGATATCACCCCGGTTGCGGGACGCTCTCCGGGTGGTTGGGCCGATCGAAGCTTATGGCAAACTCTAACCACCGAAGGAAGGCAGGCATGGCCGGTTCGGTCGTATAGACCTCACGGCGTGCGATCTTCTAGCGGCGCTTGGAGTCATAGGCCGCCGATCCTCCGAAGATTATGAGGCAGCCATCTGGTGTCGAAAAGTCATCATCTTTCCCCTCGGCGTCGTCCGTGGTCGGATCAGGGTCCTTCTCGTGCTCCCCTTTGTTTGAGCCTCCGGACAAGAACCGTCTCATGAGGCCACAATCCTTGTATAGATGCTTAACGGAAAAGGCATGGTTCGGGCATGGTCCCTCGAGCAGTTTCTCAAAGTGGCTCGGAGTGCCCTCCGCGGGCTTCCGACCACCCCTGTGGTCTGCGGCGGCCACGAGAGAGCCCTCGCACCACTACTTGTTCTTCTTGTTGGTGGGACAATTCGAGGCGCCTTCGCCGACGTCCTCGTCTAGTCTCGTCTTGCCTTTGAGGCGGTCGAAAATCGCTCCGACTGCTTCTTCGCCCGATGCATGGCTGGTGGCGATGTTTAGGAGTTCCTTGGTCATTTATGGGCCCTTGCGTCCCAGCTTGTGAACCAGAGACTCGCAGGTGGTCCTAGACAGGAAAGCTCCTATAACGTCGGCGTCGGCGACGTTAGGTAGCTCGTTGCATTGATGGGAGAAATGTCGAATGTACCCACGGAGGGTTTCACCGGCCTTCTGTCGGTAGTTCTTGAGGTCCCATGGGTTCCTAGGGCGCTTGTATGTGCCCTAGAAGTTTCCCACAAAGATCTCCTTCAGGTCCGCCCAACTCTGGATTCTGTTGGACGGCAGGTGTTCCAACCATGTTCGTGCCTAATCGGCCAAGAACAGTGGAAGGTTGCGGATAATAAAATAGTTATTATCTACACCACCGGCCTGTCAGGCAAGCCGATAATCCTTGAGCCATAGTCCGGGGTTTGTCTCCCCAGAGTACTTTAGGATGTTGGTTGATGGCCGGTACCTTGGCGGGAAGGCAGCGTTGAGGATGTGTCGGCCAGAAGGCTGAGGCCTGGCGAGTCGGGCTCGAGCTTCATCCCTGTCGTTGTCGTAACATCTCGCCACAAAATGAGGGTGATAGCCATGGCTAGCTCCCCTCTTGGGTCATCATGGAACACGCTGCGAAGCGTTGAAGGTGTCGCGTGAGTCACGGTTGCGGCCGAAAGCTGATGTATCGGGACCGTGGCGCGCTACCTATCGCCTTTGTGGCGCTTTGGTGGACCAACGCGTCTCTGCTGGGGCTCTCAGAGAGTGTGCATTGGCAAAGCGTCGAGCTCGCGTCGCTGAGACAATGAGCTCTCAGCATGCTACGGTGTACGAATCTCATGGTGGGCCCAACGATCCTCGGGCGTCGTGGCCTCTGGAAGACCATGGAGCAAGGCCGCTGTAGAGGTGATGTTCTGGCTTGCCCGGGCGAAGCGAGGGAGGGCTTCATCGTCTGCGATGATCCTCCGGTTCATGTCACGGGCCATGGCACGTGTGCGCCCACCGTCTCAGTGGCGCTCGATCTCCCGATCGAGCTCCGCGCATTCCTGCTCGAGCTAGAGTCGCGCTTCCTTGATCTCTCGGTGTCGGGCTTTCAGCTACTCCACCCTCATGCGAGGTGGGGCTGATGTCTCCTCCTCGACCTCGTTGTCGTTCACCAGGGTAGCCTCCTCCTCGAGGATGCTTTCGACGTGTCCCTCGAGGGTACCTGTCATGAAGCATTCACGAGAGGGGTGATGGCTCCCCCTACTGGAGTCAGAGCCAGAGGGCGACTCTCGCTCCTCTGCGAGGAGGTTGTGGAAAGATTATGCGACGTGTTCGATCACCCCTATGAACTCGTTGTTCGTGGGGGACCGGATCATGCGTTGTGCCACAAGGTGGCTAATGGTCCCCGCAGCGTTGCGGAGACCGAACGGAAGCACTGTCGGGGCGCTGCGTATGAGGTGTTCCAGAGAGGGGTTTCCCTCCAGCGAGTTGCACCATGTCGTTGGCGTAAGAGAAGGTGAGGCAACGCGGATCCTCCCTGGACATTTGGGGTCCTAGGGAGACGCTGAGCTGGCACTCAAGCCTCCCATAGTCGAGGCCGATGGAGGGGAGAGGTTGGATGGTGGCGTGAGCCAATGCCAACTCTCCTCCCACCGTGATGATGAAGTCTAGGTCCCCGAAGCGCACGTGTGTGCCCGAGACCCCGCTGATGCCGTGACTAGCCATCTGTGGCCTGATATTAATGTCAAGACGTGCAAAGGCCCCTACCTGGCGTGCCAACTATCGGTGTTTCAAGTAAACACCAACAAGTAAATTTGTGTTATTGTGCGTCTGACCCGGATGGTGTGCTAAAAGACACAAGGTTTATACTGGTTCGGGCAGAATGTCCCTACGTTCAGTTTGTGGCTATTGCTCGTGTTATTAGCACTGAAAAGTTTGTAGTAGGGGTTACAAACGGGCGAGAGAGGGACAGGTCGCAAGTCTCTGATGGAATGGTCGAAAGGAAGTTGAAAGCTTGGTTGCCACTCAGCTATGTGTGATGTGATGCGTGATGCGTTGAATCGATCCCCTTAGTGGGGTGCCCTGCTTTCCCTTTTATAGGTCAAGGGGGAGCATGGATCATAGATGGGAGAGAAAAGTAAAACGAGAGGCAAAGGAAGTCTTAAAAGGACGTCGGGTCTTCCTTTTCCTCCGTGCGGGCCCTCCTGACATGGCAGGCGGTGGAAGGGATAGCCCCACGCCAGGCGCATGGCCGCTAACCCTGACAGAGCTACGCTGGACGTCTATCCGCTAACAATGTCATGTCTTGACATTGTCAACGGGTTTGTCACGTCCCATCCCGTCCCGGCGGGCGGCGCGGTGGACCAAGGTGCTGATTAGTGGCCACACGGGGAGCAGGCAGCACAGTAACTGCACGTCCGTTACTGTGGGTGATGCGAGTTTCCTTCTGGACCTTAGCGGTTGTCGTTAGCTTCTGTAAGGATCCGTGTCCGAGGGCAAATGACGGCAGCCCACAACACTGTAGGGCAAATGTCAGCGCCTACAACACTATTCGGGCTCTGACATGCCTGGAAGGTCGCAAAGCACCCTTCTGTCATGGTCTGACGGTACTGCCCTACAGGGATGCAGGGTACGGTCCTTGGTATTGCGTTTGACTTTGAGCGCCTTGCCTTATCTGCTCCGTGCGTTGTTTATAAAGGAGTCGTGTGCAGACATAGGGTGAGGCAGAGCCAGCTCTCATACGTCGGGCAAGGCGGAGCCAGCCCTCAAACGTCGGGCGAGGCGAAAACAGCCCTCAGACGCCGGGCGAGGCCGAGCCAACCCTCGGGGGTCGGGCGAGGCGGAAACAACCCTCAGACGTCGGGCGAGGCGGAGCCAACCCTCGGGGGTCGGGCGAGGCGGAAACAGCCCTCAGACGTTGGGTGAGGCGGAGCCAGCCCTAAGATGTCGGGTGAGGCGGAGACAGCCCTCAGACGTCAGGCGAGGTGGAGCCAGCGGAGCCAACCCTCGGGGGTCGGGCGAGGCGGAAACATCCCTTAGACATCGAGCGAGGTGGAACCAGCCCTAAGACGTCGGGCGAGGCGGAGACAACCCTCAGATGTCGGGCGAGGCGGAGCTAACCCTTAGGAGCCAGCCGAGGCCGACCTGACCCTCGGGGCCGGACGAGGCAGAGCCCGCGACCTTGGTGGTTGGATGAGGCGGTGCCTAGCGAGATGTGCAGTCGTGCTCATGATGCTTTGGATGAATCAATGTTGATGGTTATTAGCTCCTTCTCTTTGGGTACCCTACTTATTAGCCTCCGACACGGGTGCTACACTAAACTTATAGCTTGGAGTAGCATATAGCAGTAGATACAAAAAGATAGCTCATGTGCTACGTACACTTACGGCCACGCGGTTGGCCTGTTTGAACCGTCACTGAAGTATACTCCGTGGGCATGGACTGTGGTACGTTGAGGGCAATTTCCCGCCAGATGCAGGAGTGGAGGTATATTCACTTGGTCACATCTCGTGAAAGTGCGAATCTTTGACTGAGCTAGCTGCATGCCACTTGCCACGTGCGAAAAGTTCACCAACCGACCGACATTGCGCCGCCTATATATCATCATCCCCCCGCAGTCAGAAGTGCGCGGTGCAGACATGTCTCTGCAAATTCGCTCTCTAGCTGGCTCCAGTTCGCTTTGGTCGCCGCGCGTCAGTTTTGATGGAAATGCACCACCACAAATGGTTCCGTTCCATGCACATGCAGCGCTAGCTCGCGTTGCGCGACACACGACGTAGTAAGTTGGCAATACCAGTGATGCGCCGCGTGCAGCGTGCTCCATCATCCATCGATAAAGTAGATACACTTGCAGCTGCTATAGCACGAGCGGCCGACCGGGGGTGTCTTCCACTTTTGTCTGATTCTGAAAGCGTGTGATGCGATTGGGTCACGAGTAGAAATTTCACCAGGTTTTGCATAGACCATCCAAAGGTACCTTATGCATGAAGGCATTAGAGGCATGCACCCCCTCTAGCTTTTGAACTTGCCCTCGCGTTGCTCTCTTAACCTTCGACGACGCACGGCTCTCCGGTCGAGCTAGCCACTCGCACTAGTATAAAATGCACACGCTCCCATCGATCGGCCAATGTGTGTGTGCATGCAGTGCATCATTTTTCTTTCTTATATGCATATTAAGATCGAGCTCAGTTTAACTCTCCACTCTCCAGTCGTCGTCGTCGTCACAGTGGACAGTGGCACGGAGGCAAGCCGTGCACGGCACACGTCCACCGTCCACGGTCCACAAGATGATGAAGCTTTCACGCCCCGTGCACGCGACGATCCTAACCACTACGCCAGATTCTTACAGCAGGAACGGGGGCATTTTTACTGTAGGAGCGGCTGGGGTTGGGGGCGCCCCTACAGTGGGCGTCCTCGGCCCCAGCAGGCCAGCCGCCCCTACAGATGTCACTGTAGGGGCGGCTGGTAACCTGAGCCGCCCCTACAGTTGGGGTTGATCTGTAGGGGCGGCTCAATCACTAGCCGCCCCTGCAGCAGATGTCACTGTAGGGGCGGCTAGTAACCTGAGCCGCCCCTACAGTTGGGGCTGATCTGTAGGGGCGGCTCAATCACCAGCCGCCCCTGCAGCAGATGTCACTGTAGGGGCGGCTGGTAACCTGAGCCGCCCCTACAGTTGGGGTTGATCTGTAGGGGCGGCTCAATCACCAGCCGCCCCTGCAGTATCCATTTGTCTTTTTTCAAATTTCAAAATTTGAAAGATTCAAATTTAGTTAAATGACAAGATAACTAAAATAAAAGTTGTAGATATTGATGAGTTGAACAACTTTTGTATTCATCACTTTTACATCTGAAATCATTTAGGGTTTTAAAATTTGGTTTGAACTTGTCAAATTTTAAATTTTAAATTTTAAAATATGTAAAACATTGTCACATCCAAGTTTGATCAAACTTAAATGCTAAAGCATGATTTTAGAAATTTTTAGGAAACAAACCATCACATTTGGAGTTAGTATGAGGGAGAACAACTAGTTACAAAGTTTACCCACAGATTAAAAAGAGAAATCACACTGTTCTAGAATATCCTTATATGATCATAGTGAACAGTGTGATTTCTTTTTTAATCTATGGGTCAATTTTGTAACTAGTTTTTCTTCCTCATACTAACTCTAAATCTGATGATTTTTTTTCCTAAAATTTTTTAAAATCATTCTTTATCAATTTATTTTGTTGGTTTTGTCAATATATACGTATGAAAAGTTTGAGCAATTTAAAGTTTGAATTTCAAAAAAATGCAACTTCAGACAAGATTTTGATACCCCAAATGATTTCAGCTGAAAAAGTGATAAATACCAAAGTTGAATAACTCATCAAGATCTATAACTTTTGTATTGGTCATTTCTTCATACGACAAAGTGGTAATGACATTGTTCATAAATGTGACACATCTCTCGGAAGGTTTTATAAACTATATGAGACATGTATAAGATTAGTGAACAATGTGTACTAAGAATTTATCAAATAAAGAAATGACCAAAATAAAAGTTATAGATATTCATGAGTTGAACAACTTTGATATTCATCACTTTTTATGTTGAAATCAATTTGGGTCTCAAATTTTGGTTCGAACTTGTCGTTTTTCAAAATTTCAAATATGAAAGGTTCAAATTTTGTCAAATGACAAGATGACTAAAATAAAAGTTGTATATATTAATGAGTTGAACAATTTTGGTATTCATCACTTTTTATGTTGAAATCATTTTGGGTCTCAAAGTTTGGTTCGAACTTGTCATTTTTAAAAATTTTAATTTGAAAGGTTCAAATTTTGTCAAATGACAAGATGACCAAAATAAAAGTTGTATATCTTCATGAGTTGAACAACTTTTGTATTCATCACTTTTACATCTGAAATCATTTAGGGTTTTAAAATTTGGTTTGAACTTGTTAAATTTCAAATTTCAAATTTTAAAATGTGATATGTGCTGGAACTAAGTGCGTTATGTGCTGTAAACTAGCTGGAACTAAGTGCGTTATGTGCTGTAGGAAGTTTTTTTTCCTTTCTTTTTACACCGAGGCTATAAAGTTTTGATTTGCTTTGAACTTTACCACCAACACTAAATACAGAGATACAGTACACTGCAATACTGATTTGTTTTTGTGCCACAAACTTGTTAGCAATATCATATTTAATAGTCAAATGGTTACTGTACCCTGAACACTACAAGTATGTTGTATTTTACACAGGGTTTTGAAAGACAAAATGCTAAGTCATTAGTCGAAGCTTCAGTGTTGGTGCTTGCAAATAAGCAGGACACTCAGGGTGCTCGACAACCTACAGCAATAACCAAGGTACCCATTCATCAATAATCATTCTCCTAGTGGTGTTTTCAGTTCATGTTTTGCATGTACCAGTAGCATGTGGTCTTGCTTATGTCTCTCTCGATAGATATTAAATATAGTAAGGCTGAAACTGCAACGTATTTGTACCCAGATTCAATAGGGTATAAATCATAGTGTTGAGGGAATGATTAGCTACTGTTTTTTTTACAACATTTCAGCGTCGCTTCATTCATTCTTGTCCTCTTTTATGTCTTTGAGTTGAAATATCTAACTATCTGTAGCACTTGTTTATTAGTAGCAGTATGTGTGCTAGTGTATCAACATGAAATGTCTAACTAGCAAGGGGACAAGTGTATGAGTGTCCATTAATCAATGTACTTTCGATTCAGTTTAGTTAATGAATCTATCTTCGATTCGGTTTAGCAAAGAGCTCATCTCGCTCTGTTTCTATTTTCTTTGTTGCACATGGCTTGGGAAGTAGCAAAGATATCATCTTGTTGTGTTTGGTTTCATGGTGTTGGCTTGATTTAGTTCAAGAGCAGCTCAATGAAGTTATATGCATAGCTACTAAATTTATATGCCTAGCTGCTAAATAATTTATGGTTAAAAATTCATATGCCTAGCTGTTAAATAATTTATATGGTGGGATTCCACGTGATGTGATACGCCTGTATAGTGGGGAACAATGAAGTTTAGAAACACAGTGTCAATTGCACATATATATCATATCAGAGTGCGCCATCTAGGTGAGCTGTGCATTGCATAAGCATGCATGTTGTTGCACCTACTAGCCATCCTTAAATTAAATTATTGAGCATGAGTATATATGCTGATTTTAAAAATATTTTCCGATATGAAAATTCAGTTCTGAAAGTAATTTATGGCTGACCAGTGCACATTCCATTGCTGATTTACTAAGTCCAGTTTTCTTTATCTAGTCTAGCATCATAAGTTAATTGTTTTTGTACTACTCTGTAACTATCTCTTAGTGGGGAAAAGAAATATTGCTTTTGTATGTGATATTAAGAATTACTAAGTGAATAGCTATTAGCAACTATGCGATGCTATCTCATTTTCCCTGAACAAGTCTTTTATATATTGATGTCAGAAGATGTATCTAATCATACTAGACAATTATTAGTCAATACTGCTAAACATTTCAGGAGGCTTGTCTTTTTGTTTTCCTTTTCTGATTCTGATTTTTTTTCTAGTTTTACTTTATGTTAGGCACCATGTATGAGGAGCCACAAGCTGGGGGACAAGATCGTGACACTTTAGTAGCTAGTCTCGCCATATGGCAAGGTAAGGACTAGCAGCTATTTGCTTTGGGTGCTGATTATTATCTGTCATTACAAGAAGTACATTCCATCGCTGAAAACTAAAATCCGGCGTAGTATACTTTTCTGAAAGCATGTGTAGTAGTACTGTATGCTTTGGTTCAGATCTCAATAGCCCAAGTATAGATATTTTGACCAGACATGCACTAGTGTAAACAAAAGTGATTCCTAGTGATTCCTTGTATTACAGAATGCCACAAAACTTTAGATTTCAAACTCTTATTATTTGTTCTGAACATGAATCATTTTCAGGGAGCAAACAATCTATATCTTTTCATTTGTCAGCATATTTTAATTTATAGCTACAGGTGTATATATGTTTTCACTACTAGGAACTTCTATGTTTGCTAATTATTGTTCTTTATCCAATAATTAAATACTATACGTAATTTTCATGTTTCACTATTCCATGGCCCAACAGTAGACATCAGACATGTTGATTTGTAGGAAAGTTTGTATCCAAAATATTTGACAATGTTAAGTACAAATCCTCAAGGTGAGGGCTTTCATATGTAATGAATCTATCTCTGTTGAAATTGGTTTTCCCTGTAGCTGTCCTTGCATGATTGTTCTTAACAATTATTTGTCTCCATGGAGATTTCTTAGCAGTAGCAATATCTGCATGTGTAGTTGTGACTGCATCAAATGTACTGAATTTTCAGTATTGGCTAGAGCAAATGTTTGAACTTTATTATTCTAGTTGTATTTACTTACTGTGATTTTGTGAAACCAGTGTCAAAATGTTTAGTGTGAATTGGTGTACTTCATGGAAATGCTTAAATATATGTCAGAGTTGAGAAAAGATATATATATATATATATATATGTGTGTATGTGTGGTCAGATTTGAATTTGAATTATTAATTTTTTTTGCTGAAAAATCCACTGTAGGGGCGGTTCTTAATTGAACCGCCCTTACAAATACACACAGCAGGGGCGGCTGGTGATACAGCCGCCCTTACAGAAGTCCACTACAGGGGCGGCTGATATTACCAGCCGCCCCTACAGAGGGCACTGTAGGGGCGGCTGAAAACACCAGCCGCCCCTACAGAGGGCACTGCAGGGGCGGTTAGGAAACCGCCCCTACAGCGACACCCTCTGTAGGAACACCCTGGGAAGGGCGGCTGGCGTAGCCGCCTCTACAGAGGCTCTAGAGCCGCCCTTATAGTTAAATTCTGTAGTAGTGAACGCTGCTCCTGCTCGCTTGCCACAGTTTCCAGCTCTCCGACTGCGCCAAACCATCGTCGTCGACTCCGAGGGAGAAAAAAGCCGCGGTTTCCCTCTGCTCACCGCCATGACGCCGAGGACGACGCGCACCTGCCCGGAGCGGCCGATGGTTGGCGACGTCGTCGAGAAGACCAACGACGCTGCTGCCCGCGCGGCACCGTCGTCCGATGCATGCGACGACACCTGTGCAGCAGGGCAAGGAAGAGGAAGGCGTTGGGTCGAGGCCGTGGCAGCAGCAGAGGACCGGAGTTCTCCGGCGGGCTGCGCTGCTGCTGCTGCGCTCGAGGTTGCCGAGGCGGTTTCTTGCAGCTGCATCAGGAGTGGAGTCAGGCACGGACGGAGCCGGGCCGTCGTGCCACTCGCACGACGTTCACATAAACTGCCCGCCGCCGTCGAAGCGCTAGTAACAGGCCCAGCTCGAGTGCGTGGTTCCATCTTTTCTTTTGGGCCTTCGTCTACAAATATTTCCTTTGTCTGCAACTATTCGGTGTGCGTTGACGACTGTCGACCTCTCCAGAAAAGAAATGGTTCGGTAATCCAGCAATCGGGTCAAAATGTAAATGTAGGAAATCCTACCCTGATTTCAGAAAAAATAGAGAAGGAACAGGACGTCTAGTTGACTACTCCGTACTTCCATTGGCGCAATGTCAAGATATGTATATCCACTGCAATTGTAAATATATATATATAAAAGTATGCCAAAGATATTGATATGTTTAATAGTGTGCGGAAAGTTTCACGACCAAGGAAAAATCAGACTAATATAGAACACTTCAGCGCCGGTGTGTGTCTGTGTGGCGTAGTTTTTCTTGAGAAAAAAGAGATCATGTGTGTTGTAAAACATACGGACTTAATCATAGAAGAAAAGTAGGAGAAATCATAATCCTAATCTGTTTGTATGTAGGCTCTTATCAAACTTTAGGCTTGATCAATATTGAGAGGAATAAAGAATAGTTTCCTTATCTCTTGTGCCTATGTATTCTACTTTCATCTACCATGTTGATCATGAGAGACAGAGAGAGAAATATTCGAATCGCCGGCAACATGTTTTATAAAACGTTATTAGCACAAAAAGCTCAACGTCGACATCGCCATTGAATTTGCTGCCGATCTTCGAAACCGATGCTTGTGCCGACGTCTCACGGCGACTACTTCGACGACGTCGACATCCCAACGTTGTTAGCGGAACGGATCTGCTACCTCTGCCTGCTACCAATCTGCACTGCATCGACATGCATGGTCGTCATCAAGCATGTAGTTCTACGACAATGCTAAACGCCATACGCGGTCGCGGCAATTGGAGTAGATCATATTGGCATCAACCTAGCGAGGTAAAAGAAAAATATTGATATCCGTATGCTATTTGAAATTTTATACTATGTATAATTGTAAGAATAATTTTTTTAATGATTATACTTGAAACATGGTATAAGGTATATGGACTCTCTAAATATTGCAGACCTTAGACTAACCTTTGAGAGGCTCATATTTGTTTTTCCTAACATAAGAATTTTTGGGATGAACGAATGCCTGGTATAAATTCTAAAAATTTGCATATACCATAATCTAAAAAATACTAGAATGCTTCTAAGAATATTTTGAATAACCGTCCATTACCTTTCTGCACCTTGCTACATGTTTACATGTAGTAACCTTATATGCACATAGTCCAATTTATGTTAACATATGCATGCGTCAAAAGAAGAAGAAATTTCCTTGAACTACTCTGAATAATAGTAGAATTATTTGTTATGGTCATTATTAAATCCATGTAGGATATTTTGCTACCATTAAAGTGTAGTAAACTCAGGATATATTTCTTGATTACTCTCTAGAATGAGTATATGGCCAGGAGGAATAATAAATGTATTGTGGGACTCACTGCATGAGAAAAATCTCAAATTATGATTACGGAATATCATATTACACTGAAAGTCGAATTTTCAAGCTTGTATGCCTATAGATCGAGGTATAATGCTGCTCTATAAACAATAGCTTGAAGCTTTGTATTAAATGTCTAGAAGACAAGATGCTAAATAAGATTTTATCAATGTATATTCTCGAAGAAATGTCTCTTGTGTATAGAATATCAAAGAGCAATGTAATACATGAAGAATTGAATTTATCATCAGAAATTACTCAAATGGAAGTTGAGTTATAAATTTTAGACAACTCTATGAACCAGGATATATGACTTGCATATTTTACACTTCTAGAAGGATCATAATTACATATCACCACTATGAAATAAAGTATGCATGAAGCTGCTAAATGTCAAGTATAGAAGCTATGACATGTAAGAATGGTTAATGAATTTTTAAGGTTTCTTTAGAAGAAGAACTTAAACCATGTGCTACTTGTATTGTCTTTAAACTTATATTATCCTGAAGTATTGGTACTAGTGGTGGTGGTGCATTAAGTTTTAATTCCCGTTGAATTAAGTGGTTCTCGTATACTTATAAAAGAGTTAATGGTTAATTTATTAGCTTGTAGACTAATATGAAGCATTTAATATTCTTAGTTGCAATTCTTACTTACAGTAACATGTGAGCATGGAATAAATAAGATTTATATGTTTCGCATATAAATAATTGCCTATTTTTACCAATCTAAATAAGTTTTGCAATAATTTTATCCAAAAAAGCCTCAGTTAACCATGAAGGTTATAGTTCTTTGTGCACTACTACCATGTAGGTAGAAGGGAAATTGGATTTCTTAGAAGCACTTGAACAATTGGACTATACTGGCATATGAGTTGATCTTAGAAGGACCAATTTAGCAAAAAATAGTATAATTCATGAACTAAGTATTTAATACTTAAGCCTAGAAACTAAAAGTTTATGTGCTACCCTAAATCTGTTGTTGTACACTGAATAGTACACTAGATATGTGAATTTCATGCCAACACCAATGTATACTAGAAGTATGATTGGATTCTATGGAACATTAAAAATGATTATTTATAGATGATGCATGAAGCATATTACTACTCGAAGTAATTATGGCATGAAAAGGGGAGGAATTTTGGGTAAAGACATAAGAAAATGTGGGTAATATATATTTAACGGGCATAGCCTTCCTAAATCTATCTTTAAGTGCATGTATCAGGACTTGAAGTTCTAGCCGCATCCCTTCGAGCCGAGTTAACTTTCTCTACATTGCATTAATTGTAAGCAAGTTTGTAGCTTTGCATTTTGTTGTTATCTATTACGTTGGATTGAATACCAATATTCTACATTACACTCGAATGTGTATCACTATGTTGTGCTCTCATCAAGCTGCAACTATCTCCACTCCTGCATAAATATTAGCATAGCAGCTATATTTGTAGCTAGCAGCTACCTTGTACTTCCCTCATAATTAGATTGGCTAGCTAGTATATTATGTTCATAGTTCCCATTGAACTAAGAAATATCTTGCTTTCAATGGATCACATGTATAAGCAATAAATTGGTCTAGAGCCAAGTAGCCTAAGATCAGGGGAGTTGCTTAAATTGAAATTGGCTAAATGACGAAGTGACCCAATTGAATGGGATAGATTATAGTGTAATTTGAGTTGATAGATAAAGCACTTAATGATGATTTGGGATTTATGAATAAAAAGCGTTTGAGGAATTTTGCATTAATGGCAATTAGAAAATTCTAGAAGAAATTCCATGTGGATTTGAATGTTGCATATTCTATACTTTTGAAGTATATGGTCCATTTTTTATGTATGAGTAATTGGATTGTTTTTTTGGCTAAACAATAAAGAAGCTAGATAATGAAATAGTTTTCTAAACCATAATATGTGCAAATCAGGGGAAGAACATCCTTGAGTTCATAGGAATGCTGAACATTCTTAAGTGCACTTTATGGATTCTAACTCACTGCATTTAGGGAATAATAACCCCCGTATTAAAATATGTGCATGAATATTTTTCATAAAACTACATCATAGCATACATGAATGGGCCTCTACTTATAGTTGGAGATACATGAATTTGAATGATTTTAAGCCCATGATAGGGGATATCTTTTGAAGTATGCTATTAAAGATCTAGTATTGACATTAGGGGGAGCGAAGCTTATGTTGAATGCCAAATATTATTTCCATAGAAGGAAAATGGTTTTAAGAGAAAAAATATTCCTTGAAGCTTTAAGCAAGAATAGTATCACGCATTAAATCAAACAGTAGTTTGACTAAAGCTCTTGTGAAGCATGAAGTGGAGCATATGTCAGATATTTTTTAAAATGAGAGGAGTAACTTAAAGTTATAAACCAGAAATTATGTTTACTAGTAGTAAACTAAATGTTGTATACTATCAAGCTAAAATCGACGGGGACGCCTGTGGATTATAGTTTAGTGTATATTTGTTGAATAGAAATAAAATGAAAATCCTCCATTCTCATGAAGAGAACACCTCATGAAGATGGTTAAGCACCTCATGAAGAGGATCATCATAAAGATGAAATCCAACACACTAAGTGCGCGCATCACAGTGTTGGGTACGCAGAACAATAAATTATCTTTTGTTTGAAAAATAACAAAGAGATAGAATAATCTCACATGGTGAGGGTGTTAGGAGAAAATAATAGTTGTCGACAGCGCTATCTCTATAATTGCAAATGTTTCTCTTATGAGAACCCGGATTCGAAAAATAAAGTCCATGGCAAAGTCACCTGTAGTGATTATATCATGTCAATGAAGAAAGCAATTGAGGTTGAATCTCCTACTCAGAAGAAATAAATGTTCTGCTATATCTCTGGCAAATGAAATGAATGAATATGAAATATGCAGTGAATAAGTGGATTATGAAGATCCATATAGTTCTAGAAGAATATAAATCGCAACATATGGAAATTAAATCTTATATAACGTATTAAGAAGTCTAAGGTATAATATATTCCTGAATGAATATTGAAGTCTCAAGAAGAACATGTCATAGAAGGAATATTCATCGAATGACTTTGTAGTGAATAACACTATCTCATTATGTACATCACGTAATAATCTCTCATGTAGTAGAGAATATATTTCATAGAAGATAAATGTTATTCACTAAGAATGATAACATCCTTGAAGGATTTAATCCATAAAAGATTTACTAGTCGATTCTTGAAAAGCATCATTAATTCCTGAAGTGAATGTAGACCCGAGAAAAAGAAAATGAGGAATCCTATATACCATGAAGGTGTCATACAAACACTCAGAAAGTGCATATTGAAAGGCTAGCAATGAAGTGATGATATCCTCTAAATACCATAGAAGGTATGGGAATATTGGTGATTTTAGTAATTGAATTATCCCCTAAATACCAAATGCAAGACTGAATTTATTATTTAGTGGTACAATCTAAATCCTGAAGATTCGTAGAACATATAATATGAAAATCCACTAAGCAAGAATTATAACTATTCAAACTCTAGTATGAGATTTGATGCACTATCTAGAAGATATTGAATATTATAACTTATTTACTCCCATAATCCTCTGAAAGGATTTATTACCCTGAAGGATAAATTTTATTTGTTTTGCGTAACTAATAAGTGGTTATTTATACATGAAGCATATTGCTCTTGTTTACTCATATTATAATTCATTGAAGAATGACAAGTCAATATTTTTGAAAGATATAGTATTATGATACTGCATACCATTATTAAGCACACATTTATGAAAAGTGTAGACTGAACAATGCAGTTTAAAGAATGGCTTTATGAGGGGGAGCAATTTGAGTAAATCTACCTTGAAGGTAATTAAAACCACTAGAATTACAAAGATCAAGTAGATCATATTATATTTTCTAAAACATTAAAGTTTATGCATAGATCATGAAGATAAATATCTATTCATGAAGAATTGAATATTCTGAAGAATACATGACCAAGAAGGTTAAATGTTGTACTCTTTTTTCTTATGTGAGTTTTTACTTGAAGATTTCTCATGCAAAGTTTTTAATGAGACAACATGTGCAATGCAATTAACGAATGCGATGTACTCTTTTCTCCAAGAACTATTTTTCCCATTGGGTTTTTGGATGGAGTTTTTAATGAGGCATATGCATATCGTGGTAATCGTCTAAGGAGGAGTGTTGTAAAACATACTGTCGGTGTTTCGTATAAGCACCAGCAAGTAAATTTATGGTAATGCGCGTTAGGCTCGGATGGTGCGCTAAAGGACACAGGATTTATACTGGTTCGGGCGAAACGTCCCTACGTCCAGTTTGTTGCTGCTTGTGTTATTAGCACCGTAACGATCTGTAGTAAGGGATACAAACTGCCGAGAGAGGGACTGGTCCCAAGTCTTTGATCGAAGGATTGAAAGGTGGTCAAGAGCTTCGTAGCTGCTTGAATGCGTGTGAGTGCGTTCTATTGTTCGGTCCTCTTTTTTCTCCTCCCTCTTGATGGAAGAAGCGCATCCCGTTTTATAGATGAAGGGGCCGTCTTTACAAGGGTAAGGGCTCCAGGACGCGTACTCTACTTAGTCTTGTGGCTCACGTCTACCTAGTCAGGTCCTCCACTCTGATGAGTGCGAAGGAAGATAAGTGTTTACAATGTTGTCGATGTCTCTCAGGGATGTCGTTTAGTCACGTAACACGCGCCTCGCGCAGGTATGGGCTGCAGATGATGGTTTTGACTTATGAGCCTCCCTCACCCTTGCTCCGCACGCCTTCCGGGTTCTCGTGAGTCCTCGCTGGGAGAATGCGGGTCGGGGTCCGTGTAACACCGTGGTCAAGGCCTTCCGACCGGGAGGACCTGAGGGGTCGGGAAGCGGGTGCCGCCCTCTCGGGTCCCACCGTGGTGGTGACGGAATACCCATCGCTCGTGGAGATAGCAAATCCTTTCTCCGGAGCGTGAGCGGTTGTCGATATCTTCGCTCGGGTTCCGTGTCCCAGAGTCGAGGCGGCGCCTACAACTCTACAGGCGAGGTGCACGCACCTGTAATACCTTTTGGGCTCATGGCGCCTTAAGGGTCTAAAGCATCGATCCTGTCTGCCCTCGGCAAATTTTTCTCGCCAGGCGCAGGTATGGTCGTTGGAGCCATGGTTGACCCGAACGCCTTGTCTCGGCCCCCGCACTCCATCTTTATGAGGAATAGATATCGATCGTATGCAGGCTCGCCTCTGGCCGTTGAGTGAGGCGACCCGCCTCCCGGGGGTCGGGCAAGACGGAACTCATCCTCACCCTCTAAGCGGGACCGAGCCCGCCTCAAGGCGCGGGGCGAGGCGGAGTTTATCCCTCGGCCCTCGGGCGAGACCGAGCCCGCCCTATAGGCGTCGGGCGAGACGGAGATTAGCCTTGAGCTTTTGGGGCGAGGCAGGGTTATCCTACAAAGGCGTCGGGTGAGGCTGACCCCGCCCCTCCGGGGTCGAGCGAGACGGAATTCATCCTCACTTTCTCGGGCGAGACCGAGCCCGCCTCAAGGCGCGTGGCGAGGCGGAGTTTATCCTCGGCCCTCGGGCGAGACCGAGCCCGTCCCGAAGGTGTCGGGCGAGGCGGAACCGAACTCCTGTCACTCGAACAAGGGATGACATGGAGCCCTTATGCATCTAGAAGTTTTTCACGTTCGATGGTCATCGGTTCCACCTTCCGGGGTACCCTGGTATTAGGTCCCCGACACATACGGACTTAATCTAGAAGGAAAGGAGAAGGATAAATCCTAATCCTAGTCCGTTTGCATGTGGGCTCTTACCAAACTCTTAGACCTTGACAGGACTATATATATGTGGGAGCTCTATGTTGTAAATGGTCAATATTAAGAGGAATAAAGAATAGTCTCTCTATCTCTTGTGTCTATGCGTTCTACTTTTATCTACTATGTTGATCATGAGAGACGAAGAGGAAAAGGTCCGAATCGCTGGCAACATGTTTTATAACAATGTGCATTTATTGATCATGTCGCCAAATCTATACCATGCATATGGACCGTTGGCAACTGGAGACTACTCCATCCGTTCTAAATTATAAGTCATTTTAACGTTTTAAAATATACTCTATATATCATTGTTTAAATTATGAAAATATACTCTAAATATAATACTATCCTATAAATCTTATTTAAATTACATACCTCTAATAACATCATAAAAAGTCTCAGATATATAATTCCTTATCTACTGGGCCTATCAGGTGGAATTCAGCCCATTCACATTAGCCAGTTGCTCCTTCATTTCCATTGATTTTTCACTTGACTGGGGTGGCAAACCATCCTTCAGGCAATCAGAGGCACCTTTTTAACCTTGTTCAATGTGTAGGATTGTCCCGCGAAAGCGCTAGTGAGTACTCCCTCCACCCTAATTGTCTAAAAAATAAAAATATTATTTCTTGAGGGCTGAGGAGAAAAAATTACAAATTTGACTAAATATATACAAAGAAGTACTAATATTTATAACGTAATAAATATTACTAGATTAGTTATGAAATAGATTTTTATGACGAATTTATTTGTGTTAATACTATTTTTGATAAACATGGTCAAATTTAAAATTGTTAGATTTGTCTGAGATTTGTATCTTTTTAGGATGGAGGGAGCAGTGACCAAGCTATCCTCTTGCATCTCGACTCTTTAATGTTCTGATCTTCTCAATCACTGCTGCATTGTACGGTCACGCCACTCTGCGTTTCCTTTCAATGTTCATTCATAAAGTTAATTTCGTCCGACAATGTTGTTGTTTTGCATGTCGCCATCGCGGAGACGAGATGGCAGATTTCCATACGAGCTGGAACGTGTACTGCCCGGCACACGGGCGACGCAACAGCCAACGACGACACGTCTCCACGATCCACGTCACGGCCGCGCCGCCGACTCCAGAACCGACTCATCAACGAGGCCGCCGCAAAAAAAGCCCGAGAGGCCGCGTGAACCAAACCCAGACCATTTGAGCAAGTGCGTTTGAGGACAGCAAGGGTAGTCCCAACCAGACGTCGATGGCCCTGTCCACCCTAATCAGCACCCTACTCGCCGCCGTCGTTTGGTGCGCCGCTTACCTCGCCGCCGCCATCTCCTCCGCCTTCTGATTCCCCGCTCCCCCGACCCCAACATCTCCTCCTTTAGCACACCCCACCTCCAGCTCTTTTAGGTCCTACTACACTCGCAACCTTCGCCCCGCCGCCCTCGCGCCGCCATGGGGTACGCGCAGCTCGTCATCGGCCCCGCTGGGAGCGGCAAGGTACCGGTCCCCTTCCACCCCAACTCCCGAGCGGATGCGTTGCTCGCCGGCTGGCGCTAGTCAGAGTTGGGGGCGACTCAGTTCGATTAGGGCATGATGGTGTTCCCTCGGCTATTATGTTTCAGTTCCTGCTTGTTTCGATCGGGTATACTTACTTTCGTAGTGATCTGGTAGGGTTTCGTTTCCCGTGCGAGACAATTTCCCTCTGCTCTGTTTCGGGGGCTTTTAGTTTGGATAAACCAGTCCCCTTTTGGATTAGAGGGGACAGAGGGCAATGAACTAATTTTCCCACTCAATCCCCTGCTGCCCACATGAAAAATCTGCCACATGTACCTGTAAGACCACTTGCAAAAATATGTTTTAACTTTTGCATACTTGCCACACTGGGGTTTAGGGTTTGATTAAGAAGGAGTTGATGATAGCTTGCTCTAATTGGTTACTTGTGGTGTGTTTGGAGTCAACTTATTGCTCCAGTTTGCACGACCATTGCCAGACTGGGGGCAGGACAATTCATATTGTCAATCTCGATCCAGCTGCTGAGCACTTTGACTATCCTGTAGATATGGGTAATTTTTCTGCTTATGTGTTACAATGTAAAGCTCTTGTCCACACTCCACAGTAAAGTATTGCTCTCACTTACTTTTTATTGCCTTGCATTTTGGCAGATATCAGAGAGCTGATTTCATTGGATGATGTTATGGAGGAGATTGGGCTGGGGCCAAATGGTGGTCTCATCTACTGCATGGAGTATCCTGTTATTTAAGCATTATTTTTGCTTATTTTATAGGCTGCCAAAGCTATTTAGTTGATTAGTTCTGAACTAATGGCCGTGTTGCTGGTGCATTTTTACACTTATTGCTTGTTAATGGGTTGGAGATGCAAAACCAGGCTGTTAGGAGCTGAAACTGGATTTGCGTTACCTTTTCTTTGCACTTGGTGGTTGCTCTGTGAGGCTGATATTTTGAGTTTCAACATTTATTGCATTTTTTTTAAAAGGGCACCGTTAATTTGTTTGACCATTAGACATAAGCCCTGTAGATTGTGGCCATGCAATCATTGGATATTCACTAATATGACAGAGAATGTTGCGGGACGGATTAGCTCAAGAACTAATCTAGCTAACTTATGACAACGTAATTCACGATGATATTGTTCCTTATGTTCATGGAGTTTGTTTTGCTAGGATTTATGCTTTCAATTTATGTTTCCTTAACAAAACCTCAGGCACCTAGAAGACAGCTTGGATGATTGGTTTGATGAACAGCTAGAGAACTACTTGGATGATGACTATCTTGTGTTTGATTGCCCTGGTATATTCTCAATTCATCTTTGCATGCTTTGATTGTTTCTTAATAGTTGCACGGTTTCATCTCGCTTACTATTCTTACCACTTACATTAATGTGACAAAACAGGCAATCATCAGTCTTTTTTTACTGATGTGCATTATACTTGTCCATCAATTATACACAAATACCATTTTGGGTTACCTCTGGTTTGTTTAGCAATTCTAGTGTATATGTCTTTCTAATAATAATTCTATACATGAAAAACTACATATTTATAGGGTTGACATCACATGTATCGGTTAATAATTTTCTACATCTCGCTTTTCTAGGCCAGATTGAACTCTTCACGCATGTTCCAGTTCTGCGGAGCGGAACTTTGTTGAGCACCTGAAACGAAAAAATTTCAATGTCTGCGCTGTTTACCTTCTTGATTCACACGTTTGAATCACAACAATAACAACAAAGCCTTTAAGTTCCAAACAAGTTGGGATAGGCTAGAGTTGAAACCCAACAGAAGCAATCAAGGTTCAGGCACGTGAATAACTGTTTTCCAAGCACTCCTATCTAAGGCTAAGTCTTTGAGTAAATTTCATTCTTTCAAGTCTCCTTTTATTGCCTCTACCTAAGTCAACTTCGGTCTTCCTCTGCCTCTCTTCACGTTATTATCCTGGCTTAGGATTCCACTACGCACCGGTACCTCTGAAGGTCTCCGTTGGACATGTCCAAACCATCTCAACCGGTGTTGGACAAGCTTTTCTTCAATTGGTGCCACCCCTAATCTATCACGTATATCATCGTTCTGAACTTAGACCCCTTCTTGTATGACCGTAAATCTAACGCAACATACGTATTTTCGCCACACTTATCTGTTGAACATGTCGTCTTTTCGTAGGTTAATATTCTGCATCATACAACATAGCAGGCTTAATTGCCGTCCTATAAAACTTGCCTTTTAACTTCTGTTGTATCCTTTTATCACATAGGACACCAGATGCTTTGCGCCACTTCATCCACCCTGTTTTGATTCTATGGCTAATATCTTCATCAATATCCCCGTCTCTATGTAGCATTGATCCTAAATATCGAAAGGTAGCCTTCCTGGGCACTATTTGACATTCTAAACTAATATCTTCCTGCTCTCGAGTAGTAGCGCCGAAATCATATCTCATATATTCAGTTTTAGTTCTACTGAGTCTAAAACCTTTGGACTCCAAAGTCTCTCACCATAGCTCCAGTTTCTAATTCACTCGTCCGGTTTTCAACTAGCACTACATCGTCCGCGAAAAGCATACACCAAGGGATGTCTTCTTGTATGTCCATTGTAACCTCATACATTACTAAGGCAAACAGACAAGGGATCAAAGCTGACCCTTGATGTAGTTCTATCCTAATCGGGAAGTCATTCGTGTCTTCGTCACTTGTTCGAATACTAGTCACAACATTGTTGTATATGTTCTTAATGAGCCCGACGTACTTCGTTGGGACTTTATGTTTGTCCAAAGCCCATCACATAACATTCCTTGGTATTTTATCATAAGCCTTCTCCGAGTCAATAAAAACTATGTGTAGGTTCTTCTTCTCCCTATACCGCTTCATAACTTGTCTTATTAAGAAAATAGCTTTCATGGTTGACCTTCTTGACATGAAACCAAATTGGTTCATAGAGACCCGTGTTATTGCTCTCAAGCGATGTTCGATAACTCTCCCATAGTATGACTCATCAACTTAATTCAATTAGTACAACTTTGAATATCCTCTTTATTCTTGTAGATTGGTACCAATATACTTCTTCTCCACTTGTCAGGCATCTTGTTCGATCGAAAAATATGGTTGAACAGCATGTTAGCCATACTATAGTGTGGAAGAACCGCGCGAAATAACGCACTTACGGAGGCGCTCGTCTTCCATCAGACACTAAGCACTCCGAAAGCAAGCTACAGCGGGCAGGTTCCGTCGGGCACACCCAAAGGAAGAGTCCGAAAGATCCACATTTTTCCTCAAGGATTCAATAATGAAAACGAGTTATAATACTTAATACATTTCATACAACCAGAGTTCTTAGAAATTCATTATTACATTGCCAAATGTCAAAGTGCGGAATATTAAATAACGGAATGTAAATAAACATCTATCGACAAGAAACAAGGATTCGTCTGTGTCCACCAGAAGAATCATTCACACAGTGGTACTCCTCAAGAATTACCTACAACAGGGGTAAATAAACCTTGAGTACATAATGTACTCGTAAGACTTATCCGACTAGTGGGAATAATTTTTCGACCCCAAGGGATATGCAAAGTTTTATGGTTTGCTGATTTCTTTTTGCAGAAAGCAATACTAATAGTTAGTCGTTATTTATGTTATTATTAGCAGCCATGATTAATTTATTATCTAGACATTCTATGTAAGCACATGTTCTACTTTCAAGCAAGAGTTGAGCAATCAGTTCTATTTTATCACCTTTCATCTTTCAGTTCTTACTACGGTGCTAGATCTAAAACAAGTCATACTAGATTGCCCGACGATTCACGAATCAATGCCCCCAGCTGGGTACTTCGAAAACACGCTCCGCTTGTACCCCAGGCATAAGCAGGATTAACCCATCACCCTCTTATCATGGGGTCTAGGTCCTCGTCCAAATATGTTCTCCAAGCCTCCGCTTCTAAGTCTCGGACTTAGTGCGGTGCAAGGACCTCCATCATCCCCGCCTCCAATTAGTCGGTCTAGAAAGAGTCGGAACCCACGACAAGAGAGCAACAAGTTTTCCCTGCGCCCATACCCAAGTATGTGCTCGGGATAATAAATCTGTGACTTGCCTCGAGATTTATGCAACGGCCGGTTCTTAATCGACACAGACAGGAAAAAAGTGTAACCAAGCTATGTCCTGTTGGCCGCAGGACACAACCTCTTACACCCACCAGCATCCAAATCATATCTCTGTCCAGTCACCATTTTTTCTTTCCACCACTTTATCATGAGTGATCATAATTATCACTTATTGTGAGTAACGGCAGGTTACTCACGCTACCGATACCCTGAGCATAACAGCTACTTGACCTATACTAGTAGAACTCTGCATGTAGTTTCCATAAAATGCCTGTAACGTAAATGCACATCATATATATTCAGTAATCATTTAAAAATAGGGGTTATACATTGGGAGTTGCCTTGGGTAGGCGGTGGGTCAACAAAGTCAGCACCAAAAGGCTCCGAGGCTCCCTCCTCCACGAGGATCTCCTTCTCGTACTCCTCAATGACCTCTTCGTAGTCCTGTTCGTCCGCAGGCACGAATTCTATCAACTCCGTGATCTACATGTAAGAAATGATGATGTAACACTTAGTAATGCGGCAACAGCAACTCTTAAAATAAAATACATCTATCAAGCTACTAAGCTAGTTCTATCGACTAAGGTGCTAAGTTACCTACTATTACCACTAACAAGTATAAAGCATGACATATTATCTTAGCAACTAAAGGTATTCTTACTCTTAATACTGATTTACTCTATATATGATAGAAAAAGGATACTAGCTACTCTATTTATCAACCTACTCTAGGGCTACAAAAATTACAGTGAGTACATAATAATCTAATGATCCTGCTGTAAAAATTTCATGGCTAAAGCTATCATTAATTTGCCATAAAAAATTCCTATAAATATTAAGTTAAATACTACCAAGCTCTATAAATTGAATTTATGAACCTATCATGATCACAGCTAACTGTAAACTTACTACACCAACAGATAGATAGCATTTTTGTGAACCTAACAAATTTTGTTTCACTATTTTTGGACATCTATAAGATTTACTATAAATTATTAAAGTTCAGCTCAAAACCAAATTGAATAAACATTTATTACCTTACTGGAAAATGGAAACCTAATTCTACCGCGTGGCCCAAAATGCGAGCGGCTTGGCCCAGATGGGGAGGCCCGCGCGCTGGTCATTTTGCGAAAACGCCCTTGGACTACCTAGTAATAGCGTGAGCACTAAGCATACTATTCTAACAGTCAGCTAACTTACAATCCCACCCCTCCCCCTTTTCTTCTTTACCACGGCCATACCATCGGCCTCCCGCGCGCGCACCGGCGCGGCGGAGCTGGCACCGGGCGGTTACGCCGGCCACACCAGTCCCTTCCCGCCCTATATACGGAGCCGATACCTTACTAGGCTTGAACGCGAAGCACTGGGCGAAGGAAGCGCGAGCTGGGACGCCGTAGTAAGGCCAGTCCACGACGGCGGAGCTCCTGCACTGAAACGATGACGTTCCGGTGAGCTACAACAATGTCGGAGAACTTGGGATAGCGAGTGAGCTCAAGGAACTCACCACGAACACAGACGACGCAGTGGTTTGGCCGGATACAGCCCGAGCCAAGTTGGCCGCGTGCGCGCGGACGGTGCGACGGTGCACGGCGGTGGCAAGGCTGCGTTAGGAACGACTAGGAGGTGGTAGCGATTAGGCAAAGATGCGTAGGGTGATTAGCAGGTGGAGGCGAAGCTGGCGGTGCAACGAATTGGACGCGAGCAGCACTGAAGTGGGGCTTTGCCGTCGACGCGTGCCACGACGGTCTTAACGACCCGACGGGAGGAAAACTCCAAATTGGAGCTTGGCATAGTTCGGATCACGGCGTGATGGGGTCAGGCGGTTGTCTGTAACACCTCTGGTGTTTTGACCTAGCACTAAAATTTGACATGTCATCATATGTATTGCAAAGCATTCATGTAGTAGAAAATTTTGAATGCATTCACTAAATAAGCTTTATTTCATAATGTTGTTATTTCATGTGATATGTTTCAAAACCCTAAATAAAGATCATGACCACAAGGATCAAATTTCATGTGATCATGTGAGGCCATGTGTCATTTGACTCAAATAACCCTAATGGGCCATGTTACTGGTCAAAAAATCAAAGTTAAAGTAAAAGAAAGACAAATCAAATTTGAATTCAAATTCAAATTATAAAAGTCATTTTTAGCCCTTTTTACTAATTCGAAATCCATGTGGAATTTGGGGTTGAGGCAAAAAGCAAAGTTGAAGATTACTTTATGTGGATCAACTTTGGTATTCAAAGTTTTTCAAGTTTACATATAAAATTTGGAGTAATTTTGAAATGATTCAAATACTCAAATGCACCCCAAATTCAAATTCCAAAATGTAGGCAGAATTTGAAAATGTTCATTGAAGCAAAGTTGTAGAGTATGAAAAGTTGAGTAACTTTCATTTTTGGAGATTTTCAACTTCTTTAGAAAATTTGGGAGTAATTTGCAAAATGAACTCAGTGGCAATTTTGTAATTTCTCAGAACAGTAGCCGACCACCGCCCCACCGCCGGCGTTCTTTCTCCGGTCTTCCAGGCGCGTCTGCGACCGCCCTCGGCTTCGCGCTGGCACGAGCAGCTCGCTGCGTGTCGAGTCCGCGCGCTCCTGGTCGAGCTATAAAGCCCAGACATCGTCGTTCATTTTTCTTTCTTTCCCTCTGTTTTTCCCGACGCCGCCGCCTCAGCTCCGGCGAGCTCTCCTCGCTTCCTCAGTCTAAGCCAGCTTCGACAAAGCAGTGTTCCAACTCCGTCTCTTCCTTTCGAACCCATCCCACCAACTGAGGTTGTCTGAGTCCACCGAGAACCGTCGCTAGCGATTCTTCTTCCTCGTGGCCGGCGACCTCGACCGAAACTCCAATTCACCGTGGCCAGCATCGTCCGGTGAGCTGTTGCCCTTGCTTGTGGTCTCTACAGCTTCGTCTCGATGCTGTGATGCTTAATCCGTTCTTGCTTGGTCGTTTTGTTCACTGCAGTCATCGAAACTCCGTCGCCGACGAAGTTTGCTCCGCCGTGACCGATGTCACCGTCGACCCGCGTTACCGTAGCTCCTCCGGTCTCGTTCTTTGCTTCAACATGTTCGGGGTGAGCTGCTGATCCTTTCTAAGTCTTTTGTTTGATCTCTACTAGCTTTGTTTCGCTGGCGTAACGCCGCCGTGCCACCGCGTTCTCCATGGCCGGTGTCAGCCTTGTTCCATGTCGTAATCAACCTCCGTAGTGCCACAGATCGATGCGTCTAGTCGTTGTGAATGTTTTGGTGCTATGGCCGTCGCTGTTGGGCTCATCGGCGACGAGTTCGCGTCGGTCAGCGCCGTCGTCGTCGCGGTCAAAGCCGGAGGTTAGGGAAGACAAGTGGGTCCCGTATGTCAGCGACTGTATAGTTCAAATTGAATTTTTCTATTTTCAGAAATGGACGAATAGTGTCTGTTTTTGTTATTTTTGGTGTAGATTTGTTTAGAGCTCCAAAAATTATGAATTTTTTTTGTGATCTCTCTGTGTTGAATACTATTTAGGAAAAATATGAACTTGAAATTTGAATAAATTTTTAATGTTCAAAAATTCAGTCAATTAATTGATAAATGCAATTTCCATAATTTTTGTAGGTCACTGTATAGCTCCAAAAGTTATGAAATTTATTTTTGTACACTAATTTGTTATGAGGAAGCTTACATAAAATTTTGAGGTCATTTGGAATAAATTTATTTTTGGGCTTATTTCAAATTAATTAAAAATTGAATAAAAGCAACTCTAATTGTTTGGGTTAGGGTTTAATTTTTGTTTGGGTCATGTTGTATGACCTGTAGGGTTTCAAGATCAGTTTGGTCAAGTCACATGTGTGGTTCTTGCCGGTAGAATTGCAAGTTGGTTTTGTTGGCTTGCAACTGTACCGTGAAGGAAAATCGTATTCGGGGTGTTGTTACATTTCATGTACCGTGAAAGCATCATGTTTACATTAACATCATGTTAAAGCATATGTTATCATTTCGTGTAGAACCCGAGAGTGAAACGATTCTAGTTGAGCAAGTCCTGGAAGAATCCCCGGTTGTCACGGGATTTGATAATTGTGGCACTGATCCGGAACCTGAGATCGTCAACGAAGGCAAGTCCCGGTTTATGCATTAAACCATTACCTTGTTTACTTTGAAAAGTTTATCACCTATGTTACCTATTGCATTAAGTTGATTAATTCAAATGTTACCTACTTGATGCATTGCCTACCTTTTTAATTGTTTACCATCTTTGAAGATGATTTCATTTACAAAGGCGTAGTATGCTTAGTATGCTTTATGGTAGGCTTTCAAAGTAAAAGTTTTGATACAATCAAAGATGGCATACTGGCCAAAGAAAGAAAGAAAGAAAGAAGATAGAATGAACTAGGGACTAGTCGGGTGGTTTATCTTGAATGTTGGGTAATGTTGCCGACTATGTCGCTTAAAGGCCACTCATTGTGGATCTTCTGAACGAGACACTTTGTAGTACTGGTCACATACTTCGGTAAGCCTACTTCGGCTAATCCGATACTAAGACGAATGCCCACGCACTGGGAGTGGTGAGATGGCGGGAGTAGCGTGTACCCTCGTGGCTTGAATATGGTCGGATTTGAGGCGTGCTGTGCTCTCGGATGGCGTGGAGACGGCTTAGTACGGGAGGATCTGGTAGCGAGGTTGATATATGCAAGATTAAGTTCTACATATGTCGTGTGATAAGGAATCCCCAGCTGGGACTTGAATTAATTCGAATTGCCAGTGCTCCGCGGATATGGAGACTCGATTCATTACAGAAGCAATGCAGGACTGGTGAATTACTAAAACTTGAGAAAAGGAATGGAATGAGAAGGATTGGAATATGGGATATGAACACTTAGTTTGAGATATTGAACTAAAGTACTTAGGGGTAAAACTTGAAACTAGGATCAAGAATAGTAAGCTTTTGGCAAAGAACTTTTGAATCTTTCTACATCCTTACCTTGACCCAACATCTGCATCCCTAAGACCTTCACCCTTTTTGGTCGGTTCAGTCTTGTTGAGTACTTTTGTACTTAGGGTTTGTTAACCCTTGTTGGAGGTGAGTCGCATGCGCAGGCTTGTTTTGGTCCCTGCTGCATGTCAGTGTTTGAAGTCGATGACGATGAGGAATGATGAATGGCCTTTGGACAAGGCACTAGTTTGTGTGAAATAAATAATGTTAATGTAATATTATCCAGCTACTATGGTTGTATGACACTTATAGTTTTGTAAGTTTAAAACAACTGGTTTGTAATATCAAAACTTAAGTTTTCCGCTTTATAATCTCTGGTATGTATATTGAAAACTGTTGTAATCTGCAATGACTGTGATTGGGATCCTGTTTGGAAAAGATTCGTAGATGATTCGGGTTTTCCGAGGACACCCGACAGACCTGTTAAGTTGTTGGGAACTTGTGTACGTTATCTGAGGTCTGTTGAGACATCGATAGTTGCACGTGGGCCCGATTTCTTAGGAGGTTCTGCCACAGCTGGTATCAAAGCAGGTCCTATCTAAGATCATTGTAGGTTACTTTGGAAAACCTTCAAATTGATTTGGATCAAAGAAAGTAAACTTGATATTTTAAAGTTCAAATTTCTTTCTTCTTCCCTCTAATCTAGCCTTAATCCTATCTTATTTGAAAGTTTGTGGCGGATAATATGATTTGGTTTGTCCTATGTATTAAAAATCTAATTTTGATTGTATAAATCTTTTGTACTCGGATTCGTAACATCGATTCATGCATCATGCTTGAACACCTTGCATAATAATTCCCCTTAAAAGTGGTTGGGTAAGTAATGTCAATCACATTCTTGCTAACCTCCATTATCCTCAAGCTATCCTTATAGTCCTATCCTAAATTCTATAGGCTATGACAAAAACCAAGATAACCGCACGCAAGTTCACTGGATCTCGTAGAGTCCCTCGTCACCAGTTGGCACCGCGTAACCGTGAGCTTGGTGAAGGAAGTTCCAAGACCCTAGGAGATAAAGGATCTTCAAGCAATCCCGCCAACATTGAGAACCTTACCAAGGAGCTCAACACACTTCGTCGAGCTCATGCCAAAGATCAAGAGAAGCTAGCGGAAATGGAAAGGGACATCACCAAGAATACCGAGTTGCGGAATAAAGCCTGGACACGAGAGGATGCGGCTAATGAACGCATCCATGAGTTAGAGTTCTACATAGAAGATCTGGAGATGGATAATGCCATTCTTCATGAGAATGTCCACATGATGTACGCTCAACTTCATCCTCCGCTTGGGGATGGTGAAGTTACAGATGAAGAAATGATTGTAGATCCAGGAGAAGTCGAGAATGATGAAGAGGAGGAGAATCCTGAGGTGTTAGTGTACTTCTCCGATGAAGATGAGGTTTCGTCCGATATGGGCACGGATGCCGATGACTGAAAGCGCAGAGTAGTAATAGTTCCTTTACTGCTTTCCTAGTAAACTAGGGTTGTCTTGTGGGATACAAGACATGTAACATAAATAAGAAACTCTTTGTAGCATGAAACCTTTTAACTGCTTTCAATAAAATAATAATGTATATAAACATGTCTCTCTGACAGATGCCTCGTATTAACACCCGAACTGGTGCTGGTACTTCGCAAGACAATGATGAAGTCCCAAATCCTCCACCAATGCCTCCGAGTATGGCAGATGCCATAATTGCACTCGTCTATGCAACGATTGAGAATGCTAGGTTGTTAAGAGAAATGGCTCAGAACCAACCAGCACCACATCCTAATCATGGCCGCCGTAATAATGGAAATGATGAGACAACCTATATTGATTTTACTGACACACGTCCGCCTGTGTTCTCTAAGGCAGAAGAGCCTTTAGAAGCTGCCGATTGGCTCCGGACAATGGAGCAAAAGTTTGAGCTGATTCATTTGTCTCAGATTTAGAAACCAAAGTTTATGCGGACAAAGCAACTCCGAGGAGTCTCTTTGGTGCACAGTGGGCAAATTTGGTAGTCATCAAACCCTAGTCACCAAATCACTGGATGGAGTTTAAGGATGCCTTTAGGGCACACTATATTCGAGATAGTGTGATGACCATGAAGTTAGAAGAGTTCTGGCTCTTAAGCAAGGGGGAGCACCGGTGATGCACTATGTTGGGCGTTTCAATCACATGTCGCAGTATGCTATAGAGTATGTGAATATTGACAGGAAGAAGAATCATTTCATGAGAGGCCTGAACACCAAACTTCAGACCATGATGGCAACTTGTGGCAATGCAACTTATCATGAGATCATCAACATTGCTATCGCTTCAGAGGAGAATTACCGCCACACACAGGGAGGCGAAGAAAAAGAGGGCATTTGTTTGCTTTGGATCGTCGAGTGGGAAGCGTCAAAAGGTGGTCTACCATCCTCGTAATCATGGTCGTGCACCATTCGCGCCCACAACAAAGCCAAAGCGGTGACAAATCTTTATTCGCCACAAGAACTAATACGCCTTATACTCATCAAGCGCCAGTAGCAAAAAAAACAATACAAATAATGCAAACCGCAATGCTACTCCCCGTAATCACAATTATCCATGCTATAATTGTGGTAAAACCGGACACTTTTCCCGAGAATGTCCGTATCCTAGGAAGAACAATCTCGATGCACCCAAAGCCCTGTTACTCAAGCTCGTAATCGGGACAAGGGCAATGCTCGAAATAGTCGAAAAGGTCAGTGAGAAGAAATCTGAAAGGGTCTTCTATACTCGGTGGAATCTATTCCGGAAGGAGAACCAATAATGATTGGTATGTTTCCGTTGCTAAGCACCTCTGTAATTACCTTATTTGATTCCTGCATCCCATACATTCATCAATCGTACATTTGTTGTGAAGCATGGGATAACTATTGGGGAAAAAAGAACCATATCATATCAAATCGTCGGGGGGGGACGACTACATACAAGGGAGATAGTTCAAATGTACCTATTGATTTGGGAGGACATGAGTTCCCTACCAACATGCTGATATTAAAGGATCAAGATATAGATGTGATCCTTGGTATGAACTGGTTAACTCAACACGGGTCATCATAGATGTCCTACGAGAACCATAAGAGTAAATGTACACAGCAAAGAAACCCAACTTCTCATCCAACTTCCCTTTCCTAAGAGTACAGTTGGAACAGTCTGTACAACTACTGTGGAAGAAGCCGAGAACATTCCTGTGGTATGTGAATTTACGGATGTTTTTCCCAATGATCTGTCTGGACTGCCACCAGACCGAGATGTGGAGTTTAGAATTGACCTGAAACCAGGAACGACACCTGTGTCCAGAAGAGCATATAGGATGTCACCCAAAGAACTAGCAGAATTAAAAATGCAACTACAAGAGTTGTTAGACAAGGGTTTCATTCAACCCAGTTCATCACCTTGGGGATGCCCTGCTATCTTCGTGAAGAAGGACCAAACCTTAAGGTTATGTGTTGACTATCGGCCGTTAAATGAAGTCACCATAAAGAACAAATACCCTTTATCCCGAATTGATTTGCTTTTTGATCAACTTGCAGGAGCTAAGGTGTTCTTAAAGATAGACTTGAGATCAGGCTATCACCAGATTAAGATCAGACGAGAAGATGTGCCGAAGACAGCGTTTACTACCCTATATGGTCTATATGAGTATTTAGTCATGTCTTTTGGGCTGACCAATGCCCCAGCTCATTTTATGTATCTGATGAACTCAGTTTTCATGCCCGAGTTGGATAAGTTTGTAGTGATATTCATTGATGACATTCTTATCTATTTTAAGAGCAAAGAACATGCGGAACATCTCCGCATTGTTCTACAACGATTAAGAGATCACCAATTATATGCCAAATTCAGCAAATGTGAATTCTGGTTAGAGGAAGTATAATTTCTAGGTCATGTGTTATCTGCTGAAGGTATAGCTGTTGATCCAAGCAAGGTAGAAGAAGTCCTTAACTGGAAAGCACCTACCACTGTTCATCAAGTTCGTAGTTTTCTGGGGTTGGCATGTTATTACCGTCGGTTCATCCCTGACTTCTCCAGAATTGCGAAGCCAATTACTGGACTGCTGAAAAATCAAACTAAGTTTGAATGGTCAACTGGATGTGAGGAGGCCTTTCAGACATTGAAGAAGTTGCTGACAACTGCACCAGTCTTAGCACAACATGATATCGAGAGGCCATTTGATATCTATTGTGATGCCTCTGAAATTGGTATTGGCTGTGTTCTTATGCAAGAAGGCAGAGTCATAGCATATGCTTCCAGACAGCTCAAAAAGCATGAAGAACATTATCCCACCCATGATCTTGAATTAGCCGCTGTTGTTCATGCACTCAAGATTTGGTGACATTATTTATTGGGCAATATATGTCATATCTATACGGATCACAAAAGTTTGAAATATATCTTCACTCAGTCAGAGTTGAATATGAGGCAAAGAAGATGGTTAGAACTTATCAAAGATTATGACTTAGAAGTGCATTATCATCCGGGCAAGGCTAATGTGGTTGCCGATGCCCTGAGTCGCAAGAGTCATTGTCATTGCCTGATTGTAGAACCTATGCAACGAACATTGTGTCAAGAGATGGAGCATCTAAATTTATAAATCATAGAACAAGGTTCCCTATCCAATATTACAGTTGAGTCCACTATCAAAGATCAGATCATTGCTGTTCAACAGAAAAGTAAGGGCATAGCCCATATCAAGGATAAAGTCAGATCTAGAAGATCAACATGTTTCAAGATTGATGAATCAGATGTCGTATGGTGAAAGGATAGATTGGTAGTACCCAAACATCTGGAGCTGCGAAAGCAGATTCTTGATGAAGCTCATTCTACAAGATACTCTATTCAACTAGGTAGCAACAAAATATATCATGATCTGAGAACAAGATATTGGTGGACCAAAATGAAAATAGAAATAGCTCAATATGTGGTCAAATGTGATACTTGTCAGAGAGTCAAAGCGATTCACATGAAGACTGCGGGTCCATTACATTCCTTGCCAGTTCCATCTTGAAAGTGGGAAGATATCTGTATGGACTTCATAGTAGGGTTGCCTAGGACATCTGCAGGCTATAATTCAATATGGGTTATTGTTGATCGCCTAACCCAGATAGCTCATTTCTTACCAGTCAGAGATAAATATCGAGCGGAGCAATATGCAAAGCTTTATCTGGATAGAATCTTCAGTCTGCATGGGGCACCCAAGACCATTGTCTTTGACAGAGGGTCATTGTTCATATCCAAGTTTTGGAAAAGTCTACATGAGTCTTTGGGAACTAGACTTATCAGTAGTTCTGCTTATCATCCGCAAACAGATGGATAGACGGAAAGGGTAAATCAAATTCTTGAAGATATGTTAAGAGCATGTGTTCTCTCCTATGGTGCTATATGGGATGAATGCCTTCCCTTAGCTGAATTCTCATATAACAATAGCTATCAAGAGAGCATTAAAATGGCACCATTTGAAACATTGTATGGTCGTAGATGCCAGACACCTTTACATTGGTTAGATGTTGGAGAACGTTGGTTCTTTGGACCGGATGTGGTCAAGGAAGCAGAAGAGAAAGTTAAACTGATACAAGCTAATATGAAGGTAGCTCAATCCCGACAGAAAAGCTATGCTGATAAGAGGATGCGACCGCTAGAATTCATAGTGGGAGATCATGTCTACCTCAAGGTATCGCCAATGAAAGGAGTTCATCGTTTTGGGATTCGGGGAAAGTTGGCGCCCCGTTATGTCGGTCTGTTTCAAATACAACAAAGATGTGGACCAGTCGCCTATCGCGTCAAGCTACCAGATCATATGTCCGCTGTGCATGATATTTTCCATGTATCCCAGTTGAAGAAGTGTCTTCAAGTACCTGACCAAGTGATCGACTTTGATGATGTAGAACTAGCACCTGATTTGACTTATGCCGAGTACCCCATTAGAGTCTTAGATCAGAAAGATCGAGTCACTTGAAGGCGTACAATCAAGTTCTACAAAGTACAATGGAACCAGCACACTGAAGAAGAAGCTACTTGGGAGTTCGAGGATTACTTAGAAGAAAACTTTCCTGACTTCTTTGCTTCTCTCTAGTTGCAATACCTTGTCTATATTGTAACTTGTTTCTTTTGTCAAAAGAATGGAAAACCCCCTCACTAGTCTTTTGAATAAAGTTATGATGTGTTAGCTTGACACATTTTCTTTTCCATTACTTAGCCTTAAGTTTTAAATCTCGGGACGAGATTTCTTTAAGGGGGAAGGGTTGTAACACCTCTGGTGTTTTGACCTAGCACTAAAATTTGACATGTCATCATATGTATTGCAAAGCATTCATGGAGTAGAAAATTTTGAATGCATTCACTAAATAAGCTTTATTTCATAATGTTGTTATTTCATGTGATGTGTTTTAAAACCCTAAATAAAGATCATGACCACAAGGATCAAATTTCATGTGATCATGTGAGGCCATGTGTCATTTGACTCAAATAACCCTAATGGGCCATGTTACTGGTCAAAAAATCAAAGTTAAAGTAAAAGAAAGACAAATCAAATTTGAATTCAAATTCAAATTATAAAAGTCTTTTTTTACCCCTTTTTACTAATTCAAAATCCATGTGGAATTTGGGGTTGAGGCAAAAAGCAAAGTTGAAGATTACTTTATGTGGATCAACTTTGGTATTCAAAGTTTTTCAAGTTTACATATAAAATTTGGAGCAATTTTGAAATGATTCAAATACTCAAATGCACCCCAAATTCAAATTTCAAAATGTAGGTAGAATTTGAAAATGTTCATTGAAGCAAAATTGTAGAGTTTGAAAAGTTGAGTAACTTTCATTTTTGGAGATTTTCAACTTCTTTAGAAAATTTGGGAGTAATTTGCAAAATGAACTCGGTGGCAATTCTGTAATTTCTCGGAACAGTAGCCGACCACCGCCCCACCGTCGGCGTTCTTTCTCCGGTCTTCCAGGCGCGTCTGCGACTGCCCTCGGCTTCGCGCTGGCACGAGCAGCTCGCTGCGTGTCGAGTCCACGCGCTCCTGGCCGAGCTATAAAGCCCAGACGTTGCCGTTCATTTTTCTTTCTTTCCCTCTGTTTTCCTGACGCCGCCGCCTCAGCTCCGACGTGCTCTCCTCGCTTCCTCAGTCTAAACCAGCTTCGACAAAGCAGTGTTCCAACTCCGTCTCTTCCTTCCGAACCCATCCCACCAACTGAGGTTGTCTGAGTCCATCGAGAACCGTCGCTAGCGATTCTTCTTCCTCGCGGCCGGTGACCTCGACCGAAACTCCGATTCACCGTGGCCAGCATCGTCCGGTGAGCTGTTGCCCTTGCTTGTGGTCTCTACAGCTTCGTCTCGACGCTGTGATGCTTAATCCGTTCTTGCTTGGTCGTTTTGTTCACTGCAGTCACCGAAACTTCGTCGCCGACGAAGTTTGCTCCGCCGTGACCGCTGTCATCGTCGACCCGCGTTACCGTAGCTCCTCCGGTCTCGTTCTTTGCTTCAACACGTTTGGGTTGAGCTGCTGATCCTTTCTAAGTCTTTTGTTTGATCTCTACTAGCTTTGTTTCGCCGGCGTAACACCGCCGTGCCACCGCGTCCGCCATGGCCGGTGTCAGCCTTGTTCCATGTCGTAATCAACCTCCGTAGTGCCACAGATCGATGCGTCTAGTCGTTGTGAACGTTTTGGTGCTATGACAGTCGCTGTTGGGCTCACCGGCGACGAGTTCGCGTCGGTCAGCGCCGTCGTCATCGCGGTCAAAGCCGGAGGTTAGGGATGACAAGTGGGTCCCGTATGTCAGCGACTGTATAGTTCAAATTGAATTTTTCTATTTTCATAAATGGATAAATAGTGTCTGTTTTTGTTATTTTTGGTGTAGATTTGTTTAGAGCTCCAAAAATTATGAATTTTTTTTTGTGATCTCTCTGTGTTGAATACTATTTAGAAAAAATATGAACTTGAAATTTGAATAAATTTTTAATGTTCAAAAATTCAGTCAATTAATTGATAAATGCAATTTCCATAATTTTTGTAGGTCACTGTATAGCTCTAAAAATTATGAAATTTATTTTTGTACACTAATTTGTTATGAGGAAGCTTACATAAAATTTTGAGGTAATTTGGAACAAGTTTATTTTTGGGCTTATTTCAAATTAATTAAAAATTGAATAAAAGCAACCATAATTGTTATGGTTAGGGTTTAATTTTTGTTTGGGTCATGTTGTGTGACCTGTAGGGTTTCAAGATCAGTTTGGTCAAGTCACATGTGTGGTTCTTGCTGGTAGAATTGCAAGTTGGTTTTGTTGGCTTGCAACTGTACCGTGAAGGAAAATCGTATTCGGGGTGTTGTTACATTTCATGTACCGTGAAAGCATTATGTTTACATTATCATCATGTTAAAGCATATGTTATCATTTCGTGTAGAACCCGAGAGTGAAACGATTCTAGTTGAGCAAGTCCTGGAAGAATCCCCGGTTGTCACGGGATTTGATAATTGTGGCACTGATCCGGAACCTGAGATCGTCAACGAAGGCAAGCCCCGATTTATGCATTAAACCATTACCTTGTTTACTTTGAAAAGTTTATCACCTATGTTACCTATTGCATTAAGATGATTAATTCAAATGTTACCTACTTGATGCATTGCCTACCTTTTTAATTGTTTACCATCTTTGAAGATGATTTCATTTACAAAGGCGTAGTATGCTTAGTATGCTTTATGGTAGGCTTTCAAAGTAAAAGTTTCGATACAATCAAAGATGGCATACTGGCCAAAGAAAGAAAGAAAGAAAGAAGATAGAATGAACTAGAGACTAGTCGGGTGGCTTATCTTGAATGTTGGGTAATGTTGCCGACTATGTCGCTTAAAGGCCACTCATTGTGGATCTTCTGAACGAGACACTTTGTAGTACTGGTCACATACTCCGGTAAGCCTACTTCAGCTAATCCGATACTAAGACGAATGCCCACGCACTGGGAGTGGTGAGATGGCGGGAGTAGCGTGTACCCTCGTGGCTTGAATGTGGCCGGATTTGAGGCGTGCTGTGCTCTCGGGTGGCGTGGAGATGGCTTAGTATGGGAGGATCCGGTAGCAAGGTTGATATATGCAAGATTAAGTTCTACATATGTCGTGTGATAAGGAATCCCCAGCTGGGACTTGAATCAATTCGAATTGCCAGTGCTCCGCGGATATGGAGACTCGATTCATTACAGAAGCAATGCAGGACTGGTAAATTACTAAAACTTGAGAAAAGGAATGGAATGAGAAGGATTGGAACATGGGATATGAACACTTAGTTTGAGATATTGAACTAAAGTACTTAGGGGTAAAACTTGAAACTAGGATCAAGAATAGTAAGCTTTTGGCAAAGAACTTTTGAATCTTTCTACATCCTTACCTTGACCCAACATCTGCATCCCTAAGACCTTCACCCTTTTTGGTCGGTTCAGTCTTGTTGAGTACTTTTGTACTCAGGGTTTGTTAACCCTTGTTGCAGGTGAGTCGCATGCGCAGGCTTGTTTTGGTCCCTGCTGCATGACAGTGTTTGAAGTCAATGACGATGAGGAATAATGAATGGCCTTTGAACAAGGCACTAGTTTGTGTGAAATAAATAATGTTAATGTAATATTATCCCGCTACTATGGTTGTATGACACTTATGGTTTTGTAAGTTTGAAACAACTGGTTTGTAATATCAAAACTTAAGTCTTCCGCTTTATAATCTCTGGTATGTATATTGAAAACTGTTGTAATCTGCAATGACTGTGATTGGGATCCTATTTGGAAAAGATTCGTGGATGATTCGGGTTTCCCGAGGACACCCGACAGACCTGTTAAGTTGTTGGGAACTTGTGTACGTTATCTGAGGTCTGTTGAGACATCGATAGGTGCACGTGGGCCCGATTTCTTAGGAGGTTCTGCCACGCTGTCTGACTACACCGTGAAGCTGTGGACGAAGTTAATTGGGTCGATGCGGCTCCACCAGGTTGAATTGCAAACGCGGGACCGGCGACCAAGGCGACAGATGAACAGGGGATGACCGACACGACTTGGTGTGACGTTGCTGTGGCAGGACACGGCTGTCAATCGGTGCACAAACGCGTACGGCTACAGGGCGATGGGGAAGCGGCCAACGTGCTCAGGACGGTGGGCCGCACGGCCAAATACCGCAAACCAACGACGGCGGCTCGGCCCTACGCGCCGCAGCGGATGGCACTCCTCAGAGGAGGCACCAACGCAGCGTCGTCAAGCGTCGACGTGACGGCAAGGCAGGCGGGGCAAGGCGACGTGCAGGCAATGCCAAATGTAGCCACGCGCGCACGGTACCGCTAGGCGGGCGCGACGGCGGTGGCAAAGCGCACGCGGGCGACTTCGCACAAGCAACCACGGCCAGTAGCAGCGCAGTGACGCGACGCGCGGGGTCAGCGACACGGCGAAGCGGCGGCAATGGCCGAGCCAGAGCATTGGGCCCGCGACGCCGGTGGTGGTGGCCGAGCGGCCAGGTCGCCGGGCGCGACGTGCGCGTGCGTGCGTGAGCGCGTGCGTGAGCGTGGCAGTGGTATTGTGGGTGTGCGCGCTAGGGCGCGGCAACGGTGGGGCGAGTGCGCGCCTAGACAATGCAGAGCCGTGGTGCCAAGCCGAACCGAGACAGGGACCGTGTCCAGACGCTAACACCGGCCGGAACGTGCCATGCACGATTTTTAAAGCTGCTAAAAATCCAACTCAATAAACCAATTGCTAAACCAACTATTTAGCGCTCGAGATGGTATGTCAAGCTACTAAAACAAACCCTAAGACCATGCCACTGCTTAACCTGATTCTCCTATAAAAATTCCCAAACGTAGCCTCGTCACACCGTTTTCTAACTTAAGAAATTTGATTACGTCTTGCTCGGATTTGCGTTAACTTTGATTTCCAAGCTACCAACCATGCTAGCTAGGGAATTCCTTTCTCGATCGCAAGTATTTTACCGTCACGTACGAAGTTCGTACTACAAACTTTATTAAGGTACCGGGTATGCGTTCTATAGCATTTCGTTCAATAAAAATTCGTTTAGAACTCTAAGCGATATAATGCGACATGAAACATAACATTCGTTTCACGTTTTTTATGAACGTTTCGAGTCACAGAAATTGATTTACACATTATATTTCATACATTTACATATAAGTATGATGCTCATGCAGTGTTTTAGTAAAAGATTATACAGTGTAACACCGAGGGTGTTATAAATCTATCCTCCGAAAACAAAATCTCGACTCGAGATTTTATGTGCCTAGTGTGGGAAGGAGATATGAATACATTTCAACGTAACAACTACTCATCAGAACCAGAGAGAAGGTGGGGGTAATGCTTCAATATATAGTTGTCTTGTTCCCACATGGCCTCATCCTCTGAGTGGTTTTGTCACTGCACCTTGTAGAACTTCACCACACTGTTTCTTGTCACTCTTTCCTTTTTATCCGGGATTTTTACAGGGTGTTCAATATAAGTCAAATCAGGCTGGAGTCAAAGTCCTTCAATTTCCACAGCTTCATCTGGTACCCACAAACATTTCTTTAATTGTGAGACGTGAAACACATCGTGTACCGCCGATAAAATATCGAGAAACTGGAGACGATAAGCAACTGGACCACGCTATGCCAAAACCTCGTAAGGACCCACATATCGAGGGGCTAACTTGCTATGGACACCAAACTGATGCACCCCACTCATATAAGACACCTTCAGATACACATAATCTCCGTCTGCAAACTGTAAGGGCCTTCTTCGCTTGTCTGTATAAGCTTTCTATCGGCTCTGAGCTGCCTTCAAGTGGCTCTGAATAATGCTTACTTGCTTTCGAGCCTCTTTGATGAAATTAGGCCCAAAATATCCAGTCTCCCACTTCAACCCAGCTAAGTGGTGTCCTACACTTTCTTTCATACAGAGCTTCAAATGGTGTCATACGAATACTCTCTTGGTAGCTATTATTGTAAGAAAATTCAGCTAACTTCAGGCATCCGTCCCACTTCTCAGGAAAAAAATGGCACAAGCTCTCAACATATCCTCGAGCACCTAGTTCACCTTTTCCGTTTGGCCATCAGTTTGTGGATGATATGCTGAGCTTCTGAGAAGACGAGTACCAAGACATTGCTATAGTTGTTCCCAGAAACGAGAGACAAAAACTGACCCTCTATCAGAGATGATAGTAAAGGGAACTCCGTGTAGGGTCATAATCCGATCAAAATATATCTCAGCATACTTCTTGGCTGTATATTTAGTGTCCACCGAGATAAAATGAGCAGACTTAGTGAGACGGTCCACAATGACCCAAATAGAATCATAGCCCTTGGATGTGCGGGGCAAACCCACCACAAAGTCCATGGAGATATCTTTCCATTTCCAAACAGGAATGAGCAAGGGCTGTAAATATCCTGGAGTACGCATATGATCTGCTTTAACTCTCCCACAAGTGTCGCACTCCGCGACGTGCTGTGTGATATCTTGCTTCATGTTGGACCACTAGTACAAGTGGCGCAAATCATGATACATCTTATTGCTGCCAGGATGGATAGAAAGCTTTGAATGATGGGCTTCATTCAAAATCTTCCTTCTCAGATCCTCATTTGATCGAACCACCAAGCTGTCTTTGTATCTCACTACTCCTTGCTCATCAATACTAAAGTGAGGACCACGCCCTTCGGCATCAATTTCCTGATGTGAGGAATTTCTTCAGTGTCTTGCCTCTACTCTAGAATAATCCGCTCTAGCAATTCTGAGGTCAAAGCAATGTGAGCTAGCACCTCTGCATGGTTGAGAGACAAGGGTGTTTCTTCAACCTAATATGACTTCCGGCTCAAGGCATCAGCTACTACATTGACCTTTCTTGGGTGGTAATGTACCTCTAAGTTATAATCCTTGATCAATTCCAACCATCTCATTTGCCTCATATTCAACTCATACTGAGTGAAAATATATTTGAGACTCTTATGATCTGTAAAAATATGTACTTTATTGCCCAACAGATAGTGCCTCTAAATCTGTAGAGCGTGGACCACAGCAGCCAGCTCTAAATCATAAGTGGGGTAATTTACTTCGTGCTTTTTCAGTTGGCGTGAAGCATAAGCTATCACACGCCCATCCTGCATCAGCCCACATCCCAACCCCGTCTTCGAGGCATCACAATATACATTAAAGGGTCAGTCAATATCTGGTTGGGCCAAGACAGGAGCAGTGGTTAGAAATGTCTTCAAAGCTTGGAAGGTTTCTTCATAGGCTGGACTCCAATCAAACTTGGCTTCTTTTTAGAGCAGCTTGGTCATCGGCTGAGCTATCTTGGAGAAGTCTGGAATAAAACGCCGATAGTATCCAGCTAGACCAAGGAACTGACGAATCTAGTGTACTAACTTGGGAGACTTCCAATTCACTTTGCTAGGGTCAACGGAGATACCGTCAGGTGTCAAAACATGCCCCAAAAACTGCACTCGATCTAACCAGAATTCACACTTGCTGAATTTAGCATACAACTTGTGCTCCCTCAATCGAGCCAGCACTATCCGAAGGTGTTGGGCATACTCTTCATCGTTCTTGGAATATATCAGGATATCATCAATGAATACCACAGCAAACTTGTTCAGCTCTGGCATAAAGACTGAATTTATCAAATACATGAAGAATGCAGGAGCGTTGGTGAGACCGAAGGACATTACTAGGTATTCATACAGCCCATACCTAGTAGAAATAGCTATCTTTGGTATATCTTGTGGTCTAATATTGATCTGATGATAGCCTAAACGAAGGTCAATCTTGGAGAACACCTCGACACTAGCCAATTGATTGAACAAAGTATCTATACAGGGCAAAGGATACTTGTTCTTAATGGTTACCGCATTAAGAGGGCGGTAATCCACACACATCCAAAGAGAGTCATCTTTTTTCTTCACAAAAATGGCTGGACAACCCCATGGTGAAGAGCTAGGACGGTTGAAACCTTTTTCTAGCAACTCTTCCAACTGCTTCTTCATTTTAGCCAATTCCTTCGGAGCCATGCGGTATGGGCATATGGAGATAGGAGCAGTACCAAGCTCTAACTCGATGGAGAATTCCACCTCTCTCCGGTGGCAACCCAAGTAGATCTTCAGAAAAAAAAAACATCCGGGAACTCACATACTACCGGAATAGAGGCAAGATCAGGAGACTTCAGCATGAGTAGCAACAGGTAAGACTGGATCTGAGGGTACAAGAAGAGACATCCTATCCTAAGAAGAAGGAAGTTGTAACTCCACAACTCTCTGTGTCAGATCTATGACTACCCCATACACACGCAACCAGTTCATCCCAAGAATGGCATCAATGCCTTGCCCGGGCAGCACCATGAACTGGAAACGGTAAGTGTGAGTGGCTAATACCAAGCTCACTGTGTCTGCCCGAGTATTGATGCACATCTGTGCACCCGGAGTACGGGTTCTATAGGCAAACGGTATAGCCATAATGGGTATATTGTGCCAGTCTACAAATCCCATGCTCATGAATAAATGTGATGCACCAGAATCAAACAACACATAAGCTGGATGGGAATCAATGGTAAACATACCAGCCATCACCGGTTCCTGTTGCAATATATGCTCAGCATCCGTGAAATTCACCTGTCCAGAGCGGCTGACTGGCACTTTCTTCTTAATAACCGTCCGCTTGACTAGCCTGGAGTTAGCCGATGGCTGAGCAGACTGGACTGGCTGGTTTTGGGGACACTCTCGGATATAGTGGCCATCTTTGCCACATTTGAAACAAGCACCCGGCTTGTTTCCCTATCCCAGACGAGGTGGGACCTACTGTTCCTGAGACCGCTGAGGTTGCACCTGCTGGATGGGTGCACGGTACTGCGTGGAAGAAGCCTGGAAAGTCTGCTGTGGCTGTCGAAATGAATGCCCTTCTGATGATTGATAGGGCACCCGCTTGACAACCTATACTTTTTGAGTATGGGGGTGGCTAGAAGACCCAGTAGCCACCCGCTTTCGCTACCATTCTGCCAGGGAATCCCGCTGCAAGCCCTCCATAGCGATGGCAACATTCATCATTGCCCCAAAGGTCTGATAGTTCCCAGTATATAGCTCCTTCTGTAGGCTGCAAGAGAGGCCGCGATAGAAGCGGTCCCTCTTCTCATCTGTATCCACATGGGTTCCAGCATACTGGGACAAGTGATTGAACTTATTGATGTAGTCCATCACTGACAAACTACCTTGCCCCAGGTCTAGGAACTCAGTCAGCTTTCTATTGAGGACACCAGCGGGAATATAAAATTCCCTGAATGCTGCGGTGAACTCCTGCCAGGTCACCTGGTGATCTGGCTGCTGCATGGCATTGAAGGTATCCCACCATGCATTCGAGGACCCCAACAACTGTTGCACTGCAAAGCGCACTTTCTGCTCATTAGTCATGTTGAGCAACAGAAACTTTTGCGCTAGAATGCGAAGCCAATGCTCCGCATCCAGGGGCTCAGCTGATGGTGTGAACGTGGGTGGGTGCATCTTGTGGAAATCCTGATACGAGCAGGGTCCCTCAGAACCGCGGGCACCACTAGGGATGAAAACGGTACGGAAATATCCCGAACCGAACCGCATCGTTTTCTACATTTAACCCGATCGAATTTGTATTTTCGGACAAATTCGAATTTGGTTCGAAATATGGAACACCAAATTCGAAATCGGAATGAAATCGGTTTAGACTTTTTTCGACCGATTTCTACTTTTCTACTTTTAATTCGGAATATCCCGAATTCGAATTCGGTTTAATTCGAATTTAGTGCACTACGGTGCGTGGTTCAGTGGCCAGCTACCCTCTCAAATAGGCGGCGCCCAGCCTCGTCAAGGCATCTCCTCGCGAGGTGGTACTAATCTTAAACGGCAGCATGCCAGCAGCCAACATGCAGTAGCAATCTTCAAAGCTTCCCTTCTTGGGCCCAGGCGCCCAGCCCAATAACAAGTCTGACAACCCTAAGTGGAGAGACTAGAGACTCCCGTAGTCCCGTACTCCCGTGACCGTGAGACCGTGGCCGTCTCCTCCCTGTCCGTCGCTCCCTCCTTGGTGGCGCCCCTGACGGTGACTCCGACTCCAGCCTCCACGTCGGCCGCCTACATCCAACCCCGTCGATCGCGCCTCCATCCAACCCTGCCGGCCACGCCTCCATCCAACCCCGTCGGCTGCTGGCGTCCCCAATCCCCAGTTCCCCACCCCGCCAGAGCCGCTGGCCACCACCCAGCCATGAGGCCGCGCCTCCATCCAACCACACCGACCGCCAGCGTCCCCAATCCCAGTTCCCCACCTCACCAGAGCCACCGGCCGCCACCCAGCCACGAGGCAGTGTCGCCACCCCGCCCATCGATGGCCCCCACTAGAGAAGGTGGTTCTGCTCCTAGATCGAAGGGCAAAGACAAGACCAAGACCAAGAGCGTGCGCCACCTTCTAGCGCCGCCGGCAGCACTGGCAGCGGCATCGTCACCAGCAGCAACGACTTCTCTAGCAACAGGTACTAATTGTCATGGGTCATATAGTAAGCTACCTTACCTTGCTTATATTAAGATATAATAAATTGCAAGCCATAGTACAAGATCAACATATGTAAGCCAAACATGCCTTAAGAGTATGTTTTTAACACTGATGTTTTGAAGATCATTTATATTTTTAGTCAACAATTGAAAAAAAAGAGAGGAGTAAATCATTCCCTGTAATAAACTCTAGTTCCATAGGGCAGCATGCAAAATAGACCCTCAATCTGCTTCTTTGTTTTGTTGTAATTTACCATGTGAAAACAAAACAAATAGTGTACTCATAAGTGATACACTTTTAAAAGCATTCTCATCATATTTCCCATGCTCTCATGGAAGTATCAAGCATAAAATCAATCGGCATTGAACAAATGAGTGACTTCACCGAGCTCGGGACTTTTAAGTCGATCTTGATCGATTACCTACACGCATTGTCTTGTCTGCATGGTCACTTCACAATATACTTCAAGCAAATATGCCAGTGATTTTTGCGGTTTCAATAGAATTTCACATGCCTGAAGTAAAATCAGTTGTACCTACTTGATTATTGCTTTTGTTATTGATGAAGCTTGGCTATTTGGGACCTTTTACTTGATTATTTGGGACCGGCATGCACTGATTTAGCAATGTTTCACTTGGCTCTTGGCACGACCAAGGAGTAAAAGGCCTTCATCTCAAAGTATTAGCTCTAGTGGAACTTGTGAAAGTCCAAACTGACAAGATGATCGATGAAAAGACATCGATGATGGGTTCTTCTGCTCCAAATGTTGACACCGATTCTTGCGATGGCGATGATATTGCCAACTTTACAAAGAACAACCACAACTTCAGTGACCACAACTTCAATTAATGTCGATGATGATGATGATGATGAGTAGTCTCACCTTTCTGGCAAGAGGTTCAAGAAATGCACATCGTCTGTCTGGAAGTATTTCACCAAGAAAAAGGAGGTTTCAGAGGTGGAGGGAAAGCAGTTTGAGCAGCTGTGGGGATACCGCAATTTCGCTAACTGCAATCAGAGGTACAGAGCTGAGGGCGTATGTGGGACAACTGCATTCAAGAACCATTTGAAGTCAAAGCACAATATTGTGGAGGGACAACAACTGCTTAAAGTTGGTAAGAACCCTGGTAGTGAAAATGCTCATGTTCAGCCTTTCAAATATGACCAAGAAGCTAGCTTGAAGAAATTGAATTTGGCAATAACCATGCATGAATATCCTTTCAATATAGTTGAGCATGAGTATCTTATTGATTTCATAAAATCTCTCCGTCCTAGCTTTCCAATAAAGTCCTGTGTCACTGCTAGGAAAGAAATAATGGACAAATATCTTGAAGAAAAGGAAACTTTGTATGTACACTTGAAAACTATCAAGTGCCGCTTTAGTGCAACAATAGATATGTGGACCTCATGCCAAAATAAAGGATACATGTGTGTTACTATTCATTAGATAGATGATAATTGGCGTATGCAAAAGAGAATTATTGGTTTCTTCAATGTAAAAGGAAGGCATACTGATGCAAAGTTGTCTGAGTCATTCACTGAAGTTATGGTTAAATGGTACATTGAAAATAGACTGTTGCTTTGACTTTGAATAATGCTAGTTCAAATGAAGTGGTTGTCAACGATATAATTTCAGATCTGAAAGAGAATGCTAATAGTTCCCTAGTTTGTGATGGGATGTTTTTCATGTTCGATGTGCCTGCCATATTCTCAATTTGGTTGCTAGAGATGGGTTGAAAGTCATTTCAGGAACAATCGGCAAGGTCAAATCACTTGTACTAGCTGTGAAAGGGTCTCCATTATAGTGGGAAGAGCTTATGATGTGTGCCACCGAAGCTGGGTTGGATACAAAGAGGGGTATCTCGATGGATGTTTCAACCAGGTGGAATTCTACCTACCTAATGCTGAGAGATGCCTTGTACTACAAGGATGCATGTATTAGGCTAAAGTCTTCAAATCGCCGTAGGTATGCCAAGATTTCTCCATCTTCTGTTGAATAATGGGACAATGCATTGACAATTTATTGTTGCTTGAAGAAATTTTATGATCTCACTGAAATTCTATCTGGCACTTCATATCCTACTTCAAACTTATTTTATAGAGGTTTCTGTGATATAAAGCTCTTGCCTGACGACTCGTGCTGTAGTGGAGATGCTATAATTAGAGATATGGCAATTGCTATGAATGACAAATTTGATAAATATTGGCAGTAGTCCAACATTGCTCTAGTTGTAGCCTGTTTTCTTGATCCTAGGTATAAGAAAAGGCTGATAGAGTACTACATGAAGAAGTTCTATGGTGATCATTATCAAGTTGAACTTGATGAGTTTGTTACTGTGGTAAAGAAACTGTACAACTTTTATGTTAATTCTGCTCCTGCATCATCAAAGAAAAATAATAAAGGGGTTGCACCTGGACCTAGTAACACAATTGATATATTAATGGGAAATGTAGACCATGACCTAGAAGAATTCTTATATGATGCAAGTGAACCTGCTATGGTTGAGTCAAATGAGTTGGAGAGGAATATTGTAGAACCACTTCTGAAAATTGTTGGTGAGTTTGACATCTTAGCATGGTGGAAAAACAAGAGAGAACAATATCCTATCCTTTCGCAAATTGTTCGGGATGTAATGGCCATACAAGTATCAACAGTAGCATCCGAGTCTGCTTTTAGTGCTGCTGGTCGTGTTGTTGATCCCTATCGTAGTCGTCTTGATCCTGAGATGGTACAGGCATTAATTTGCACAAAGGACTGGGTTGCTGTAGCAAGAAAAGGTGCTCATTTTATCTATTTTTTAGTTAGACACACTTATAATTGCAGTAGAATAATGCATTGATTATTTTCCTTTCTCATTTTTTGTTCAGATTCTAAAATGGTTGGATCAATTGTGACTGATCTTGAGGTTGAGGCTTTGGCTAATGTTGTGGCTAAACTGAAAATTGAGGTATGTTTGTTGGCTGCTTTCTCTGAAGTCTTTGAACTGCTCTCCTCCCTCCCTCCTTCCCTCCCTAGTCTACGTGTAGGAAGGAGAGAAGTGACTTTTTATTTGTTACTAATGCTGGATACTTGATATGCTGGACTTCATGCTAGCTTGGTGCAATATGCTGGACTAAAATTTACTAAGATATATAGCCTCTTTGACGTGGACTGTGGCTAGCCATACCTTCTATTCTAAACGCTGCAACTGCTATCAGGCACTATAGATTTTTTTAGCTCCCATGACAGTTGGCTGCTGCTGCCTACAACAATTGCTATACAACAATTGCCTACAACAGTTGGCTGCTGCTGCCTACAACAATTGCTATCAGGCAACTGCTATCAGGCACTATAGATTTCATCTTACTTGCTGGCTTCTCTTGTTCATGGAGCAAGCGCAAGCTGGAAGGTAGTAGCATCTAGTTAGGTGTGGCATGAGCTTATGGAATTGGCCCCCTCTTGATTTTAGCACAGGCTCCGCCACTGGTTGCTACATCTAATTTGAATTCACTTTGCAAACTTGTAGGAAAAGGACAAGGAGGGGGATGAGGACAATGAGGAAGCAAAAGACATGGAAAGTGATCCTGACCTCATGGATGATGTTGATGAACTATAGATGTTTTGTTATCTGTTAGTGTTAATTGCTTGTTGTAGACTTGTATTTGTGTGTCAGGCCGTCAGCTATTGTGTTAATACTTAAGAGTTGAGACAAGGGTCATGCACTTGTTAATTATTATATGTGCTTGAACTTGATCATGCACTTGGTAATTGTTATGTGCTTGGGTCATGCACTTGTTAATTGTTATGGACTCTACGGGTCGGTATTCCGTATTGAATTTTCATATACCGACCGTGTTCGACATAATTCCGCTCGAATTGGTTCGTTTTCGATATTCCGTAAGTTCGTGTTCGTTTTCGTATCCGGCTTTACCGTTTTTGCTTTCGTTTTTGTATTCAAATGTAAATGTAGAAAACAGTTGAGGGGTTTTTCGACTGTTTTCATCCATAGGCACCACCTCCGTTCCCACCATTGCCCCTGTGGCCCCCACGGGCGAAGCCACCGATAGCCTTCCTAGCAGTTCTATGGCACGGGCTGACTCGCGGCGAGCTGCCATCATCTCCGCGTGCGTCATCGGCGGTGGTGGTGGCGGAGGAGAAGGAGCCAATAGTAGAGCCTCATGGCTCTCTCCGTTACCGTGCTCATTGGCCCGACCACTTTCACCTTGGCCCTCGCCAAGATCGTGGCTCGCTCTGGCACTAGTGCTCCTGCGTCCGAACCTCAGATTCATCTGTAAGAGATAGGAACCAACCTCTTAGGACAACCTTCTAGATCAGAAACAAGGGATTAGAGAAACGATGAGACATTTATTAAAACATTCTTTTAGTTATCCTATCAATTTACTAATCCAATTATATGTGTAGGGGGCTTTAGTTTAAGCAAGATGCTTTTATCATGATGCATGTATCGGCCTGTATGCTCACTCAAGCCGGAATATAGCGGCATTCGCAAAATTTCGGCACATCGCACACTCACTTTCCGCATACTAAGCGATTTCTTACGCAACGTAAGTCAGTGTATATGCAAAAAACTGATTACATAAAACCAATGCCGCTATCCTAGATAGACCATATTGCTAAGGCTTATACTTATTTACATAATTTTAGCGCATCCTACTTTTCGCAAAACTTTTGTTGGTCAAATTTTAAGTTTTAGAAAAGAGTGATGAACTCGTCAACTCATTATTGGCTCTGGTACCAAATGTGGCAGAACCGCCCGAATTAAGCACTTACGGAGGCGCTCGTCTTCCACCAGACACTAAGCACCCCGAAAGCAAGCTACAACGGGCAGGTTCCGTCGGGCACACCCAAAGGGAGAGCCCGAAAGATCCGCATTTTTCCTCAAGGATCCAATAATGAGAACGAGTTACAATACTTAATACATTTCATACATCTAGAGTTCTTAGAAATTCATTATTACATTGCCAAATGTCAAAGTGTAGAATATTAAACAGCGGAATGTAAATAAACATCTATCGACAAGAAACAAGGATCCGTCTGTGCCCACCAGAAGAATCCTTCACACAATGGTACTCCTCAAGCATTACCTGCAACAGGGGTAAATAAACCCTGAGTACACAATGTACTTGCAAGACTTATCTGACTAGTGAGAATAATTTTCCGACACCAAGGGATATGCAAAGCTTTATGGTTTGCTGGTTTCTTTTTGCAGAAAGCAATACTAATAGTGAGTTCTTATTTATGTTATTATTAGCAGTCTTGATTAATTTATTATCTAGCCATTCAATGTAAGCACATGTTCTACTTTCAAGCAAGAGTTGAGCAATCAGTTCTATTTCATCATATTTCATCTTTCAGTTCTTACTACGGTGCTTTCAGTACCGGATTGCCTAGCGATTCGCGAATCAATGCCCCCAGCTGGGTATCCCGAAAATACACACCCCAGGCACAAGCAGGACCAACCCATCACCCTCCTGTCATGGGGTCTAGGTCTCTGTCCAAACTTGGACTCCAAGCCCTCGCTCCTAAGTCCCGGACTTAGTACGGTGTAAGGACCTCCACCATCCCCGCCTCCAATCAGTCGGTCCGAAAAGAGCCGGAACCCACGATAAGATAGCAACAAGTCTTTCTTGCGCCCATACCCAAGTATGTGCTCAGGATAATAAATCTGTGACTTGCCTCGAGACTTATGCAACGGCCGGTCCTTAACCGATACAGATAGAAAAAAAGTGTAACCAAGCTATGCCCTGTTGGCTGCAGAACATAACCTCTTACACCCACCAGCACCCAAACCATATCTCTGCTCGGTCACTATTTTTCCTTTTCACCACTTTATCATGAGTGATCATAATTATCACCTATTGTGAGTAACGACAGGTTACTCACGCTACCGATACCCTGAGCATAGCAGCTACTCAACCTATACTAGTATGACTCATAGGTAGATATATTTATGCATGTAGTTTTCATAAAATGCCTGTAACGTAAATGCACATCATATATATTCAGTAATTATTAAAAAATAGGGGTTATGTACCAGGGCTTGCCTTGGGCAGGCGGTGGGTCGACAAAGTCAACACCAAAAGGCTCTAGGCTCCCTCCTGCACGAGGATCTCCTCCTCGTACTCCTTAATGACCTCTTCGTCGTCCTATTCATCCACAGGCACGAACTCTACCAACTTGTGATCTACATGCATGAAATGATGATGCAACACTTAGTAATACAGCAACAACAACTCTTAAAATAAAATACATCTATCAAGCTACTAAGCTAGTTCTACCGACTAAGGTGCTATGTTACCTACTGTTACCACTAACAAGTATGAAGCATGACATATATTATCTTAGCAACTAAAGGTATTCTTACTCTTAATACCGATTTACTCTATATATGATAGAACAAGGGTACTAGCTACTCTATTTATCAACCTACTCTAGGGCTACAAAAATTACAGTGAGTACATAATAATCTAATGATCCTACTATAAAATTTTCATGGCTAAAGCTATCATCAATTTGCCACAAAAATTCCTACAAACATTAAGCTAAATACTACCAAGCTCTCTAAATTGAATTTATGAACCTATCATGATCACATCTAACTGTAAATTAACTACACCAACAGATAGATAACATTTTTGTGAACCTAACAAATTTTATTTCACTATTTTTGGACATCTATAAGATTTACTACAAATTATCAAAGTTCAGCTGAAGACCAAATTGAATAAACATTTATTACCTTACTGGAAAATGGAAAACCTAATTCTACCGCGCGGCCCAAAACGCGAGTGGCCGGGTCCAGTTCGGCGCAACGCGCGCGCACACGCGACGCACGGCGCGGCCCAGCCGGGCGACGACGGCCCGCGACGGGGAGGCCCGCGCGCACCGGTCATCTTACGAAAACGCCCTCAGACTACCCAGTAATAGCATGAGCACTAAGCGCACTATTCTAACAGTCAGCTAACTTACAATCCCCCTTCCCCCTTTTCTTCTTTACCACGGCCATACCCTCGGCCTCCCACGCGCGCACCGGCGCGGCGACGCTAGCACTGGGCGGTTACGCCAGCCACACCAGTCCCTCCTCGTCCTATCTACGGAGCCGATACTTTACTAGGCTTGAACGCGAAGCACTAGGTGAAGGAAGTGTGAGCTGGGACGCCACAGTAAGGCTGGACCACGGTGGCGGAGCTCTTGCACTGAAACGATGACATTCCGGTGAGCTACAACAACGCTGGAGAACTTGGGGTAGCGAGTGAGCTCAAGGAACTCACCACGAACATAGACGACGTAGTGGTTCGGCTGGATACTGCTCGAGCCGAGCTGGCCGCGTGCGTGCGGACGGTGCGGCGGTGCACGGCGGTGGCAAGGCTACGTCAGAAACGGCTAGGTGGTGGTAGCGATTAGGCAAAGGTGCGCAGGGTGATTAGCAGGTGGAGGCGAAGCTGGCGGTGCAACGAATTGGACACGAGCCGCACTGAAGTGGGGCTTTGCTGTCGACGCGTGCCACGGTGGTCTTAACGACCCGGCGGGAGGAAAACTCCAAATTGGAGCGTGGCACAGTTCGGATCACGACGCGATGGGGTCGGGTGGCTGGCTGACTACACCGCGAAGCTATGGACGGAGTTAATTGGGCCGAGGCGGCTCCACCAGGTTGAATTGTAAACGCGGGACCGGCGACCAAGGCGACAGAGGAACAGGGGACGGCCGGCACGGCTTGGCGTGACGTTGCCGTGGCGGGACGCGGCTGTCAATCGGTGCACAAACGCGTACGGCTATAGGGCGATGGGGAAGCGGCCAACGTGCTCAGGACGGTGGGCCGCATGGCCATAAAATCGCAAACCGACAACGGTGGCTTGGCCCTACGTGCCGCAGCGGATGGCACCAGTCAGAGGAGGCAACAGCGCAGCGTCGTCGAGCGCCGACGTGACGGTAAGGTAGGTGGGGCAAGGCGACATGCGGGCAATGCCAAATGTGGCCACGCGCGCATGGTACCGCTAGACAGGCATGAGGCGGCAGAGCGGCTAGCCGGACACGACGGCTATGGCAGAGCGCACGTGGGCGACTTCGCACAAGCGACCATGGCCAGTAGCAGCGCAGTGATGCGACGTGCGGGGTCAGTGACACGGTGAAGCGGCGACAATGGCTGAGCCAGAGTAGCGGGCCCGTGACGCCGGCGGTGGTGGCAGAGCGGCCAGGTCACCTGGCGCGGCGTGCGCATGCGTGCGTGAGCGCGTGCATGAGCGTGGCAATGGTGGTGCGGGTGTGCGCGCCAGGGTGCGGCAACGGTGGGGCGGGTGCGTGCCTGGACAAGGCAGAGCCACGGCACCAAGCCGAACCGAGACAGGGACCGCGTCCAGACGCTAACACTGGCCGGAACGTGCCATGCACGATTTTTAAAGCTGCTAAAAAATCCAACTCAATAATCCGAATGCTAAACCAACTATTTAGCGCTCGAGATGGTATGTCAAACTACTAAAACAAACTCTAAGACCATGCCACTGCTTAACCCGATTCTCCTATAAAAATTCCCAAACGTAGCCTCGTCACACCGTTTTCTAACTTAAGAAATTTGATTACGTCTCGCTCGGATTTGCGTCAACTTCGATTTCCAAGCTACCAACCATGCTAGCTAGGGAATTCCTTTCTTGATCGTAAGTATTTCACCGCCACCTACGAAGTTCGTACTATAAACTTTATTAAAGTACCGGGTATGCGCTCTATAGTATTTTCGTTCAATAAAAATTCGTTTAGAACTCTAAGCGATATAATGCGACATGAAACATAACATTCGTTTCGCGTTTCCGATGAACGTTTCGAGTCACAGAAATTGGTTTACACATTATATTTCATACATTTACACATAAGTATGATGCTCATGCAGTGTTTTAGCAAAAGATTATACAGTGTAACACCGAGGGTGTTACATATAACTATGTCCCAAGGCATCTCCACACTTCGATTGGGATACCATCCGGTCCCATCGCCTTACCTCTTTTCATCCTTTTCAACATCTCTCTGACCTCAGATTCTTGGCTTCTCTGCATAAAGCATCTATTTGTGTCATCAAAAGAGTCATCCAATTGAAAGGTTGTGTCCGTAATCTCATCATTGAGCAATTTGTCAAAATACTCTTGCCATCGATGTTAGATCTCATCCTCCTTCACCAAGAGATGTTCCCTTTCATCCTTAATGCACTTAACTTGGTTGAAGTCCCTTGTCTTTCTCTCACGAACCCTAGCCATCCTATAAATGTTCTTCTCTCCTTTTGTACTCAAATATTGGTAAAGATCCTTGTAAGCTCTACCCTTTGCTACACTTATAGCGCGCTTTGCAGTCTTCTTTGCCACCTTGTATTTCTCTACGTTGTCCACACTCCTATCATGGTACAAGCGTCTATAACATTCTTTCTTCTCCTTAATAGCTCTTTGGACTTTCTCGTTCCACCACCAAGTATCTTTAGCCTCACCTCCACTTCCTTTGGTTACTCCACACACCTCTGAGGCCATCTTTCTAATGTTGGTTGCCATCTTCTCCCACATGTTGTTTATGTCATCTTCTTCCTTCCAAGAGCCCTCTTTGATAACCTTGTCCTTGAATACCTTTGACGTCTCCCCTTTCAGTTTTCACCACTTTGTTCTTTCAATCTTAGCTTGTTTATCCCTATGGGCACGCACCTGAAAATGAAAGTCTGCCACCAAAAGCTTATGTTGAGAAACAACACACTCCCCTGGTATCACCTTGCAACCCAAGCATGCTCGTTTGTCCTTTCTTCTTGCGAGGACAAAGTCAATCTGGCTAGATTGTTGTCCGCTACTGAAGGTCACTAGATGAGATTATCTCTTTCTAAAGAAAGTGTTGGCTATCATCAGGTCAAAAGCTACCGCGAAGTCCAGAACTTCCTCCCCCTCCTGATTCCTACTACCATACCCAAAACCTCCATGAACTACCTCGAAATCTACGCTTGTAGTACCTACATGTCCATTAAGATCTCATATAAAAAGCTTTTCACTACTAGGTACAACTCTAATCAGGCCATCTAAGTCTTTCCAGAACTGTCTCTTAGCACTCTCGTCGAGGCCTACTTGGGGGGCATACGCACTAATTACGTTCAAGACCATATCACCAACGACAAGTTTGACTAAGATAATCCTATCTCCTTGCCTTTTCACTCCCACCACACCATTCTTGAGGCTCTTATCAATCAAAACTCCTACTCTATTTCTATTCGCGACTGTTCCTGTGTACCAAAGCTTGAAACCTGTATTGTCCACCTCCTTAGCCTTCTGACCCTTTCATTTAGTCTCTTGAATGCATAATATATTTACACGTCTCCTAGTCACGGTATCAACTAATTCTCTTAACTTACCTATAAGCGACCATACATTGCCACTACTGTAACACCCTCGGTGTTACGCCTTAATCAAAATATTAAACCATGTTATGAGCATCATGTTTATGTATTTTTGCATGTGGTAAATGAGAAATTAAATTTTATTGCACTAATTCTCAAATTGAGCTCTAATTTATTCCTTGTCCAAGTTGTCCTTCCAGCACGTCATCTCTCTCCACGTGAGAGCTCCTTAGCCACAAAGTCAAATGATAAATTATTGTCATTCACTAATTATTAGCATACCACTTGGCAAGATTTATATCTCCATCAATCTCGCGACGCGCCTCTGTCATCTCTCATTGTTCTAATTATCCCGTCTTTGCTTCGCTTGCTAATCACCTTGCTAAATTATCAGTGCACGCACCCTTTCCTCACGCGCACTGTAGCAGCAGGAGTTTCAATATGTCAGAACGGTACCAGAGTAGATTTTCAACACGACAGAACTGCGCCAGCGCAGATTTTCCAACCCCAGTACTGTAGCAGCGCAGAAATCACTGTTCACGCGTGGAAAAATACTGTTTACACGCGGAAAGCACTGTAGCTCCACAGAAACCACTGTTCATCCGCAGCAACCTGTCGTTCCCGCGGCGCTTTATTACCTTTAAGCAAGCTAGTTAGCCACTAACCTTACGACGCGTCGCTGTCGCTTCTTTGCTTCTCCATTCCTGCGTCTCCTGTCTTTAAAAAGATACGCCGAGCTATCTCCCTCCGCTGCTCACTTGTTTTGTCCTCTCAAATCAAGTTCTTCTGTTCTTGCCCGAGAGAGCTGCGTCTATCGATTTCTCCCCGAGCTATAAACAACTGAGGTAGCTAGTTTACAATTGATCTTCTTATTCTCTAATGTTTCCTTGACTGTGGGTCTCCTCCTCCATTAATTCCTTGACTGCATGAATGAACCAAAGACTTACCACCGCCAAGCACGCTTCAGCCCAAAGCCCTCCCAGTCTGGCGTGCTCGTAAGTCCAAGACCACTCAAAGTTCATTCTTGAATTAATTACATCATAACCAAAGACCGCACCACCACTTTGCGGCATGGAGCCGAGAGGACAACCACGCCAACTCGTTTGCGTGCTTCCGGACTACCTAGCTTGTCATGACCACCCACAACCAAGCTATATATGGTTCTCGCTCCGCTCCACACAGGGCAAGCAATTGCTAAGCTCCCTGGTGTCTCTCATCTTGCATTGCCTCCGCACATCGATCACCGTAGGAGGCACTTCATTCAATTCCGAGGTAGTTAGCCTACAAGAATTCCTTCATCCTCCTCTATTATTTTCTGGACCCGCGGTCTCATCTAGTATTTCTAGACCCACAGTCATGTGCAAGTCATCAAGTCCAATAGCATGATTATCCTTCTCCAATAATATCATTTTCTTCATCTCTAGAGCTCATTTGAATTTATTTATTGATTGTGAAATAAATTTTGTTAGATTCCTAAATTCATGATCTATCTGTTAGTGTAATTAGTTCGTATAGTCAGTGATACCTTTAGGGTTACTTTATTATTTTGAAATGCTTATTATGGTTATTTAGAGAATGAATTTTTATGATGCATGGTAGCTAGTGCACCTTGTTTTATTATTTATATAGTAAATTGATATTAACAATAAGGATGCCTTTAGTTGCTAAGATAATACATGAAATGTTTCATACTTGTTTAGTGGGAATAATAGGTAACTTTGCGTATTAGTCATTAGAGTTAGCTTAGTCGCTTGGTAGATGTATTCTTATTTTAAGAGTTGCGGTTGCCTATATATTAATTATTGCATCATCATCACTGCATGCATATAGAGGACGAGCCACTGGAGATCGTGACATTCGGCGAAAGGTGAGTACGATGAAGTCATCAAAGAGTACGAGGAGATCCTCCTCGGCGGGAGGGCGCTCTGAGCCACCCGTCATCGACTTTTGCTGACACGACTACCGCCTGCCCAAGGCAAGCCCTGCATAACCCCTATTTTTAAATGATCTCGAATATATTTATATGATATGCATTTACGTTACGGGCATTTTATGGAAGCTACATGCATAAATATATCCACCATGAGTCCTACTAGTATAGGTCGAGTAGTCTATGCTTTCGGGATGTCGGTGGCGTGAGTAACTTTGTCGTTACTCGCAAATAGGTGTTTAAACTGTGATATCATGATGAAATAATGGAAAGGAAAATGGTGACCGGACAGGGATGTGGATTTGGTACTGGTGGGTGTGAGGGGTTGTGTCCTGCGGTCAACAGGGCATAGCCCGGTTACACTTTTTCCCTGCCTGTGTCGATTAAGGACCGGTCGTTGCATATGACTCTAGGCAAGTCATAGATTATTGTCCCGAGCACATACTTGGGTATGGGTGCAGGGAAGGCTTGCTGCTCTCTTGTCGAGGATCCGGCTCTTTCCGGACCGACTAATGGGAAGAGGAGGTGGTGGAGGTCCTTGCACCCCACTGAGTCCGGGACTCAGGATGTGGGGGCTTGGAGTCCAAGTTTGGACGGGGACCTGAACACCCGGGACAGGAGAGTGGTGAGTTAGTCCTGCTTGTGCCTAGGGTACAAGCGGGACGTGTGTCTTCGGGGCACCCAGATGGGCACATTGATTCGCGAATCGCCGGGTTATCCTAAGATGCAGGCTTGTCTCATGTTTAGCACCGTAGTAAGAACCGAAAGTTGAAAGGAGAAGAAATGGAACCGATTGCTCAACTCTTGCTTGAAAGTAGAACATGCTTATATAGATTGACTAGATGAAAACTTAATACGGCTGATGATAATAATGTATTAATAAGGACTCACTATTAGTATTGCTTTTTGCTAAAAGAGAACCAGCAAACCATAAAGCCTAGCATATTCCTTGGAGTCGGGAAAGTATTCCCACTGTCGGATAAGTCTTGCGAGTACATTGTGTACTCAGGGTTTATTTACCCCTGTTGCAGGTGATGCTTGAGGAGTTCCTTGTGTGGAGGATCCATCTGGTGGGCTCAGACGGAATCCTCATTATCTTATCGCTAGATGTTATCTTTTAATATTCCGCTGTTTATCATTCCGCACTCTATATTTGGTATTGTAATAATGTATTTTTCAAAAAACTCTAATGTATGAGATAGACTTGTGTTGTAACTCGTTTTCATTATTGGATCCTTGGGAAAAATGTGGATCTTTCGGGTTCTCCCTTGGGGTGTGCTCGACGGACACCGCTCGCTGTAGTTACTTTCGAGGTGCTTAGTGTCTGATGGAAGACAAGCGCCTTCGTAAGTACGCTATTTCGGGTGGTTCTGCCATAGTTGGTACCAGAGCCAATAATGGTCACGAGTTCCTCACTCTTTTACAAAACTAAAAGTGGACCAACAAAAGTTTTGCGAAAAGTAGGATGCGATTAAGTTAAGTATAAGCCCTAGCTATATGGTATATCTAGGATAGCGGCACTGGTTTTATCTAATCAGTTTCTGCCTGTACACTGACTTACATGACGTAAGAAAGCGCTTAGTATACGGAAAGTGAGTGTGCGATGTGCCGAAAATTTTACGAACGCCGCTATATTCCAGCTTGAGTGAACGTATAGGTCGAAGCATGCATCATATAATAGCATCTTACTTGAACTAGGAATCCCCCCTCACGTATAATGAAAGTAGTAAATTGGTAGGATTAACTTAATGAATGCCTTAAAAAATGTGATGCCATTTCTTTAATCCCTGGATCCTGATCGGGAAGGTGTTCTAATGGATGGTTCGTCTCTCTTATAGATGAATCGAGGTCCCACGTGGGAGCACCAGTTCGGGAGCGGCCAATGAGGGCCATGGTGGCGGTGCTCGGGCCTTTGGCGTGGCAACGAGGGAGCTCGGGAGGTTCCACCCTTGGTTCCTCGGCCTTTTCACCACCGCCTCTCCCGCCATCCGTCCGCCATGGAGGTCATGGTGGAGTTGTTGGTCGCTCGCTAGGAGTCGACCCATCGCTTTCGTCAGAGAGCAGCTCGTGCCATGGAGATTATGGCACGAGCCCTCATGGTCTCGCCCGTGGAGGCCCCGGAGGCAACGGTGGGAATGGGGGTGGTGCTGCGTCGTCTGAGGGACAGTCCTCTTAGCAGAGACTTCCTCAAAACCCACCCGCCCACATTCACACCGTCGGACGATTCGTTGGTTAGGCGAGCAACCCTTCCGCACATTGGAGCAGAAGTTTGGTACTCGGGTAATATGGCGAAAGCGTAAGATGCACTTTGCGTCCCAACTGCTTTTGGGGTCCGCAGTGCACAGTGGGAGACTTTCGGGCCATGGGTCTGCCGGATCACCCGCGACGTGGCGAGGAGTTCTCCACCGCCTTCCGCGAGTTCTTCATACCTACTGGTGTTATCCACCGAAAGTGACCGAGTTCATGGAGCTACGTCGGGGCGCGGGGCGATAATGGAGTATGTGACCCGGTTTAACCACTTGGCTCGATATCTTTGGTAGTCGGTGGACACGGATGACAAGAAGAGGATCGCTTCTTCATGGTCTCACTCCGCTCTTCAGGAGAAACTATACCTGGGGAACTATCAGACCTTTGGGGCTCTGATGAACGCCGCCATTGCTCTTGAGGGTTTCCAGCGGGCATCCCAGGTGGATTGGAAGCGGAAGCGGGTGGCAGCTGGATCCTCCAGCCATCCCCATACTCAGAAGGTGCAGATTGTTAGGCGGGGGCCCTATCAACCATCCGGCGGGCCTCCGTGCTGGGTCACCCCAAAGAGACATCACAGACTTACGCTACTCGGTACAAGACAAGGCACCTCGGCGAGTGCAGCCCCAGCAGAACTTCGAGGGCAGCTAGTTCCACCTCGTCAGGGATTCGGGAACAAGCCTGGTGCTTGTTTCAAGTGTGGCAAGGATGGCCACTATGCCAGGGAGTGTCCTCGGCGAGACACTTTCACTGGCCGTCTCGATCGTCTGCAAATTCCAGTGATTAAGAGGACTTTCATCAAGAGGAAGGTGCCCAGCAGATCTGGTCGGTGCACTTCACGGATGCTCGACAAGCTATGCAAAGAGAGAGCGATTATGGATGGTATGTTTACCATCGAATCCCATCCGACTTTGGTGTTGTTTGATTACGGTGCATCGCATTCCTTTATGAGCATGGGGTTTGTAGAGCGGCACAACTTATCACTATTGGCTATACCAGTATGCCTATAAGATCCGTCTGCGGGTTCTCGGATGTTCATCAATACCCTTACGGATCTGATGAAGTTTGGTATTAGCCACCCACACTTACCGTCTCATGATTCATGATAATGCACAGGCAAGGCATTGATGCTATTCTTGGAATGAATCGTTGCGGTTGTATGGGGTAGTATTGGATATGAAGAGAAGAAGTGTAGAGTTATGGCTTCCATTTTACGAGGATAGGATGTCTCTCATCATACCCTCGAACCGGTCTTACTCTATTTTTGCCCATCTTTGCTGCCGTTCCTAATCTTACCTCCATTCCAAAGAGTATGTGAGTTTCGGATGTTTTCCACGAAGATCTTCCCCGGATTGCCACCGGACCGTGAGGTAGAATTCTCCATTGAGCTTGAGCCTGGTACTACTCCTATCTCCAGTGTCCGTGCATCATATGGCTCCGAGAGAATCGGCGAAATGAAGAAGCAATCGGAGGAGTTGATGGACAAGGGTTTCATCTGCCCAAGTTCTTCACCATGGGGTTGTCCAAATGATTTTCGTGAAGAAGAAGGATGGTACTCTGCGGATGTGTGTGGATTACCGCCCCTCAATGCGGTAATGATTAAGAACAAGTATCCTTTGCCCCGCATAGATACTTTGTTTGATCAGTTAAATTTGGTGCCAAGGTGTTCTCGAAGATAGATCTCCGATCGGGCTACCATCGAGATCAAGATCGAGCCACAGGATATACCAAGGACAGCTTTCTCTACTAGGTATGGGTTGTATGAGTACCTAGTGATGTCTTTCGGTCTCACCAATGCCCCGGCTTTCTTCATGTACCTAATGAACTCGGTCTTCATGCCGGAGTTGGATAAGTTTGTGGTAGTGTTCATTGATGACATTTTGATCTACTCCAAGAATGATGAAGAGCATACTGTCACCTCCGGATAGTCCCGACTTCGACTCGAGAGAGCACCAAATTGTATGCTAAATTCAAAGTGCGAGTTTTGGTTAGATCGAGTGCAGCTTTTTGGGACATGTGTTGACACCGAGGGTGTTTCAGTAGATCCCAAAAAGGTGCAAGATGTGTTAGATTGAAGTCTCCTAGGTCTCATGCACCGAGATCCGTCAGTTCCTTGGGCTAGCTGGATACTATCGACGTTTCATCCCCGATTTCTCCAAGATAGCCCACCCATGACTAAGTTGCTCGAGAAAAGAAGCTAAGTTTGTTTGGGGTCCAACTTGTGAAGAAGCTTTTCATCCACGAAGACTTTTCCGACCACCGCCTCTGTATTGGCTCAACTCGATATTGAGAGGCCCTTTGATGTTTATCTTGCGATGCCTCAAAGATGGGATTAGGGTGTGTGCTTATGCAAGAGGGGCGTGTGATAGCTTATGCTTCATAGCCAATGAAGAAGCCTGCACGAGGTGAACTACCCTACCCATGATTTAGAGCTAGTCAACAGTAGTTCACTCTCTCAAGATTTGGAGGTATTATTTGTTGGGCAACAAAGTGCATATCTTCACTTGACCACAAGAGCCTTAAGTATATTTTCTCTCATTCCGAGTTGAACATGAGGCAAAGGAGGTGGTTAGAGTTGATCAAGGATTATAATTTGGAAGTCCACTATCATCCAGAAAAGCCAATGTGGTAGCCGATGCCTTAAGTCGTAAGTCGCATCAAAGTTGAGGATATACCCTTGTCACTTCACCACACAGAGGTGCTAGCTCAGATTGCTTTGACCTCGGGAGTCTGCTGGAGCAAATTATTCGGGAACAAAAGGAAGACCTCGAAGAGATTCCTCACATCAAGAAGTTGCTAGTCAAGGACGTGGACCTCATTTTAGCATTGATGAGTTGGGAGTCGTGAGATACAAGGATAGGCCGGTGGTTCCATCCAATGAAGAGCTAAAAAGAAAGATTTTAAAAGAAGCCCATCATTCCAAGTCGTCTATCCACCTCGGTAGCAACAAGATGTACCATGATCTCGCCAAATGTCTTTGGTGGTCTTACATGAAGCAAGATATCACCCAGATTCGTTGCGTGTGTGTGACACTTGTGGTAGAGTCAAAGCGCGATCATATCGTACTCTCGGATATCTCATGGCCCTTGCCCATTCTGTTTGGAAATGGGAGGATATTTCCACGATTTCATCGTGGGTTTACCCTGCACCTCCTCGCTTTGATTCTATTTGGGTCATTGTGGACCGTCTCACCAAGTCTGCCCACTTCCTTCCTGGTGGACACTAGATATAATGCCAAGAAGTATGCGGAGTTATACTTTGATCGGATTGTGACCCTACATGGAGTTCCTCGCACCATCATCTCTCGATAGAGGGTCGGTTTTGTCTCTCGTTTACGGAGAAACTCCAGAATGTTTGGGTACTCGTCTTCTCGAAGCTCGGCATACCATCCCTAGGCCGATGGTCAAACGAAAAGGGTGAACCAGGTGCTCGAGGATATGTTGCGGTCTTGTACCATCTCTTTTCCGAGAAGTGGGATCGGTGTTTGAAGCTAGCCAATTTTCTTATAATAACAACTATCATGAGAGTATCCGTATGGCACCATTTGAAGCTTTATATGGATGAAAGTGTAGGGCGCCACTAAACTGGGTTGAGGTAGGAGACCGTGGGTACTTCACGTCCGGATTTCATAAAGGAGGCTCGAGAGAAAGTAAATATAATTCGTGAACACTTGAAGTCACTTCGAGTCGATGTAAGGCTTTTACGCAGACAAACGAAGAAGACCTTTGGAATTTGCAGCTGGAGATTATGTGTATCTCAAGGTATCTCCTTTGAGAGGGGTACATCGGTTTGGTGTCCATGGCAAGTTAGCCCCTCGGTATGTGGGTCCATACAAGGTGTTGCAAAAGATGTGTGGTCCGTTGCTTATCGTCTCCAACTCCACGAAATTCTCTCGGCGATTCACAATGTATTTCACGTCTCGCAACTGAAGAAATGCCTATGAGTTCCTGAAGAATCTGTGGAAATAGAAGGACTTCCGCTCCAACCTGATCTGTCTTATGTGGAGCATCCTATAAAAAATTTGGATGAGAAGGAGAGAGTGACCAGGAACAGGGTGATAAAGTTTTACAAGGTACAATGGCAAAATCATTCTGAGGCTGAAGCCACGTGGGAACAAGAGAGTTACTTATTGAAGCATTACCCCCATCTCCTCAATAGTTCTGATAGTTAGTTGCTACGTCGAAATGTATTTCCTACCTTGTTCTCACACTAGGCACATAAAATCTCGGGTCGAGATTTTGTTTTAGGGGGGTAGATTTGTAACACCCTCGGTGTTATGCCTTAATCAAAATATTAAACCATGTCATGAGCATCATGTTTATGTATTTTTGCATGTGGTAAATGATAAATTAAATTTTATTGCACTAATTCTCAAATTGAGCTCTAATTTATTCCTTGTCCAAGTTGTCCTTCCAGCACGTCATCTCTCTCCACGTGAGAGCTCCTTAGCCACAAAGTCAAATGATAAATTATTGTCATTCACTAATTATTAGCATACCACTTGGCAAGATTTATATCTCCATCAATCTCGCGACGCGCCTCTGTCATCTCTCGTTGTTCTAATTATCCCGTCTTTACTTCGCTTGCTAATCACCTTGCTAAATTATCAGTGCACACACCCTTTCCTCACGCGCACTATAGCAGCAGGAGTTTCAATATGTCAGAACGGTACCAGAGCAGATTTTCAACACGGCAGAGCTGCACCAGTGCAGATTTTCCAACCCTAGTACTGTAGCAGCGCAAAAGTCACTGTTCACGCGGGGGAAATCACTGTTCACGCGTGGAAAACACTGTAGCTCCACAGAAACCACTGTTTATCTGCAGCAACCTGTCATTCCCGCGGCGCTTTATTACCTTTAAGCTAGTTAGCCACTAACCTTACGACGCGTCGCTGTCGCGTCTTTGCTTCTCCATTCCTGCGTCTCCTGTCTTTAAAAGGATACGCCGAGCTATCTCGCTCCGCTGCTCACTTGTTTTGTCCTCTCAAATCAAGTTCTTCTGTTCTTCCCCGAGAGAGCTGCGTCTATCGATTTCTCCCCGAGCTATAATCAGCTGAGGTAGCTAGTTTACAATTGATCTTCTTATTCTCTAATGTTTCCTTGACCTGTGGTCTCCTCCTCCATTAATTACTTGATCTGCATGAATGAACCAGCACCCCACCGCCAAGCACGTTCAGCCCAAAGCCCACTCTAGTCCTGACGTGCTCGTAAGTCCAAGACCACTCAAAGTTCATTCTTGAATTAATTCTGTCATGACCAAAGACCACACCACCGCACACGGTATGGAGCCAGAGGACAACCCTGCCAACTCGTTTCGTGCTTCCAGACTACCTAGCTTGTCATGACCACCCACAACCAGTGCTATATATATGGTTCTGCTCCGCTCCACGCAGGGCAAGCAATTGCTAAGCTCCCTGGTGTCTCTCATCTTGCATTGCCTCCGCACATCGATCACCGTATGAGGCACTTCATTCAATTCCGAGGTAGTTAGCCTACAAGAATTCCTTCATCCTCCTCTATTATTTTCTGGACCCGCGGTCTCATCTAGTATTTCTAGACCCACAGTCATGTGCAAGTCATCAAGTCCAATAGCATGATTATCCTTCTCCAATAATATCATTTTCTTCATCTCTAGAGCTCATTTGAATTTATTTATTGATTGTGAAATAAATTTTGTTAGATTCCTAAATTCATGATCTATCTGTTAGTGTAATTAGTTCGTATAGTCAGTGATACCTTTAGGGTTACTTTATTATTTTGAAATGCTTATTATGGTTATTTAGAGAATGAATTTTTATGATGCATGGTAGCTAGTGCACCTTGTTTTATTATTTATATAGTAAATTGATATTAACAATAAGGATGCCTTTAGTTGCTAAGATAATACATAAAATGTTTCATCCTTGTTTAGTGGGAATAATAGGTAACTTTGCGTATTAGTCATTAGAGTTAGCTTAGTAGCTTGGTAGATGTATTCTTATTTTAAGAGTTGCGGTTGCCTATATATTAATTATTGCATCATCATCATTTGCATGCATATAGAGGGACGAGCCATCGGAGATCGTGACATTCAAGTGACGAAAGTGCACGACGAAGTCATCATCAAAGAGTACGAGGAGATCCTCGTGCGGGAGAGACGTTCTGAGCCACCCGTCATCGACTTTTGTTGACACCGCTTTTGCCCAAAGGCAAGCCCCGGTGCATAACCCCTATTTTTAAATGATCTCAATATATTTATATGATATGCATTTACGTTATGAGGCATTTTATGGAAGCTACATGCATAAATATATCCACCATGAGTCCTACTAGTATAGGTCGAGTAGTCATGCTATGCTCGGGATGTCGGTAGCGTGAGTAACTTGTCGTTACTCGCAAATAGGTGTTTAAACTGTGATATCATGATGAAATAATGGAAAGGAAAATGGTGACCTGACGGGGATGTTGATTTGGTACTTGGTGGGTGTGAGGGGTTGTGTCCTCGGTCAACAGGGGCATAGCCCTTGCTTACTTTTTCCCCGCTCAGTGTCGATTAAGGACCGGTCGTTGCATATGACTCTAGGCAAGTCATAGATTATTGTCCTGAGCACATACTTGGGTATGGGTGCAGGGAAGGCTTGCTGCTCTCTTGTCGAGGATCCGGCTCTTTCCGGACCGACTGATGGGAAGAGGAGGTGGTGGAGGTCCTTGCACCCCACTGAGTCCGGGACTCAGGATGTGGGGGCTTGGAGTCCAAGTTTGGACGGGGACCTGAACACCCGGGACAGGAGAGTGGTGAGTTAGTCCTGCTTGTGCCTAGGGTACAAGCGGGGCGTGTGTCTTCGGGGCACCCAGATGGGCACATTGATTCGCGAATCGCCGGGTTATCCGGTACGGCTTGTCTGCGGTTTAGCACCGTAGTAAGAACTGAAAGTTGAAAGGAGAAGAAATGGAACTGATTGCTCAACTCTTGCTTGAAAGTAGAACATGCTTATATAGATTGACTAGATGAAAACTTAATACGGCTGATGATAATAATGTATTAATAAGGACTCACTATTAGTATTGCTTTTTGCTAAAAGAGAACCAGCAAACCATAAAGCCTAGCATATTCCTTGGAGTCGGGAAAGTATTCCCATTGTCGGATAAGTCTTGCGAGTACATTGTGTACTCAGGGTTTATTTACCCCTGTTGCAGGTGATGCTTGAGGAGTTCCTTGTGTGGAGGATCCATCTGGTGGGCTCAGACGGAATCCTCGTTATCTTATCGCTAGATGTTATCTTTTAATATTCCGCTGTTTATCATTCCGCACTCTATATTTGGTATTGTAATAATGTATTTTTCAAGAAACTCTAATGTATGAGATAGACTTGTGTTGTAACTCGTTTTCATTATTGGATCCTTGGGGAAAATGTGGATCTTTCGGGTTCTCCCTTGGGGTGTGCTCGACGGACACCGCTCGCTGTAGTTACTTTCGAGGTGCTTAGTGTCTGATGGAAGACAAGCGCCTTCGTAAGTACGCTATTTCGGGTGGTTCTGCCACAACTACCTAAATGGATCATAGTTGGTTCGACTAGCTTCCTTACCCTTCGCACCCGTCGACTCAGATGTGAAGACCCTTGCTCATTTTTTTACTACACTCGGGCGCCGATGTAGCGCGCCACTAAGGAAGCGACGACCCGATCCTTGCTCACTTGACACCATGCCCAGATCACGACACGGCGCGTCACCAAGGGGGTGTCGACCCGGTCCTTGCCCATTTAACACCATACCGGGTTCCGATATGGCGCATCGCTAAGAGGGTTACGCCCCAACGGTTTTCTTTCGGGTTTCATCTCCATTAGAATGGCTAGATTTAACGTTGGCTCGCCACACCTATCACAACCCTCCTCTTTTACTAGGGTTTGGGATCTGCTATGCTGAGATAACATAGGCGGAGTTATTCACAGGTTTGAATCATGAATAGAAATTTTCTTGGCAATGAAGATACATTAAACAAAAACACAAGCCTGATTTCAGTTGTTTTTTCATGGTCCAGTTTGTCAGTGATGTAACGAAATACATCAGTGGTTGCATGGCTTCTCTATCAGCTATGATTCAGCTTGAACTTCCTCATATCAACATCCTTTCAAAGATGGATCTGGTCTCCAACAAAAAAAAAAGTAGAAGAGTATGCTTTTTTTTCTTCTTTCATCCCTTGCATAGTTCCAAAGGTTTGAATTTCCTTGTCTGTATTAATGTTCCAATGTCTCTAGGTACCTGGACCCGAATGCACAGGTTCTTCTTTCACAGCTGAATCGACAGATGGCACCTCGATTTGGCAAGTTGAACAAGTGTTTAGCTGAACTGGTAGACCAACTATGAACCATCCTTCATGCAAGCATTTACTGTTAAAATATTTTTATCAGAGTTCTTTAGAGTGATGCCATGCACCCATAATTGTTTGATTTGTGCATTTAAATTTATCCTTTGGATATAAATTGATAGCCAAGTTAAGATATGCTAAAAGTATAGCTTAGCCTAATGTTCCTTCAATGTGGTACTGCAATGGAACAGATCGTCTTCCTTGGTGCTTACGTCTTATAAGCTAGATACAGTCACAAAACTTTAGGTCCTGTTTAGTTCATCCAAAATACCAACTTTGACACTATGCAAAAAGAAGATTTCCCGTCACATCAAACTTGTGGTACATGCATAGAGTACTAAATGTTGACGAAATAAAAAACTAATTGCACAGTTTGGTTGTACTTTACGAGACGAACGTTTTGAGCCTAATTAGTCAATATTTGGACAATTATTATCAAATAAAAACGAACAAGTACTGTAGCTACAGTGCTTCGCGAAATCGGTCGGCGCCAACTTAATGACCAACTAAACGTGGCCTTAGTGTGTTTGAGCATTTAATATTCGGCCGGCGAGTTTGGCCGTTTGAGCCTCGGGAAACTGTTCTAGTACAGTGCCACAGGAAGGAAGGAACTCATTGATTTGGTCCTCCGAATTCATGCAATTTCCTTGCACCACCCTCGGCAGACGGCAGACGGCAGGATGGCACGTCAGTGTTATTAACTAGGGAAAAACAATGTGGACTTCTGCGGCGTTAAGTTTTTATATAACATTTCTCTCTATCTTCTCTGACCCATGCTGTGTTTTACGGTGACACTATTCTTATTTTTCTCGGTGGCACGATTTTTGTTGTCTTCGTTACTAGCTACTCCGTACTATCTATGGGCAATTGGGTATATATAAACGATTCCATCGACAAACATCTTAGGGATGTTTGGATCCAATGACTAAAGTTTGGATGTGTCATACAGGAGTGTCGCATGGGTGTTCGGATACTAATAAAAAAATACAAATTACAGAATCCGTCATAAATTCGCGAGACGAATTTATTAAGCCTAATTAATCATCGTTAGCATATGTTTACTGTAGCACCACATTGTCAAATCATAGACTAATTAGGCTTAAAAAATTCATCTCGCAAACAGTCTCAATCTGTGCATTTAGTTTCATAAATAGTATATATTTAATACTTAATGCATGTGTCCAAACATTTAATGAGATAGTGACTAAAGTTTATGAGGTGGAACCAAACATCCCTTTAGACTTGGGTCTAAGAGTCCTGTGAATATAACAATGGGTACTAGAGACGCAACAACTAATTGGGCATCAAAAGAAATATTGAGCTTAAGCTCTATATCATACATATTTGCTAGATCAACCTAGTTAACTAATGACCATTCCTCAATCCTACAATTAGCTGTTCCCTTTTGTTCCCATACCATCGACCCTCATTTTCTACCCGTCAGTCATTTTTGGCACTAGTGCCACCGATGCCGCCAATATCCACCAGTGAAGACAAGGGTCGGGGGAGGAGTGTCACTTCTAACTTTGCTATTTCTTCATTATATTTTTAAATGATCTAGCTAAGCTATCATTATTATACAGTTAAAGAGTAATGGCACCTCAAATGATATATGTCCTTCCTAAATCTTGGTCCTAGCTTCGCCATTGTCAGTATCAATCTATCGACCAAACTAAGTCCCATAGAATCATGTTTTGCAGAAATAATTTCTCACCAGCATACATTTTGGTCCTTCGAAAACTAATTGTTTTGCCACTACTGTCTCATTGCGTCACTCATGACATCAGTGCACTGCATCCTCCATGCTCTAAAGATCAGCGCCAGCAAATGTTCCCCTCTAACTCTAGGCTGTTAAAATTCCATCATGCCTGTCGTCGTCGTCGTCGCTGCTCCTTTGTTCAACAAATGTTCATCTATGTAACAACTAGCAAATGGAAATGTTCAGCATATAGCTAAATGCCAGAAAAACCCTACACACGACGTGAGAAGGATCCACCTAAGCTCCAGTCCTCCAACAGTCGTCTAGCAGGAGCACCGGAGAAACTGACTAGTAACTGAGACACGGTAGTCCTTGGCCCTTCGCGGCGCGCCCATGGCAGCAGGCAGCAGGCAGCAGGCAGCAGGCATCCAACATGACACCCACGCGAGATGGCGCCACATGCGGCTCGCAAAACTCCGGCTCCAGGGGGGCTAAACTACAAGAGCAAACACACAACAAAAAATGCGTTTCAAACCCCGCATTTATCGTTTCTCCTACTACGCTACGCATAGACTCTGCGCGTTCGCCTCTCCTCGTTAACGTTCACATTTCCCTACCCACGCCACACTGCCTCTGCCTACTCCCGTCCCGTCTCAGCCGTCTCGCTCCCCCCGACTCCATTCCCCACCTCGTCCCGCCGCCGCAGCCGCAGCCGCAGCGGTGGACGCGGGGAGCCTTCTCCGAGTACCCGCTCCTCTCCCCGCTCGCCGGGCCCCGCGGCGAGCATTCCGGGCTCAGGGTCGCCGGGAGCCGCGGGCGGTTTCGCGCGGATCTGAGGCTGCCCGGGCCGGAGAATTCGGGCTGAGTTGATTTGGTGGCGAGTCTAGGTGTGCGGAGGGAGAGGAATTCCGGGAGGGAGAGTTGGTTGGTTGGTGGGCGGGCGTGCGACGTACATGCGCCCCAGAGGCCGCCGCCGTCGCTGCTTCGTCGTCCTCGGGAAGCGATGATCGAGCAGTTCGTCAACTTCGTCATCCGGCCGCCTCGGTAATCACTTTATTCCCACCCGTGTAGCCGGAATTTGGCCTGCTTTCTGCTGCAAGTGCAAGTTGGTGGGATTGGGCAGCCTTTACGCCATTGCCCGTGATGATATGTCGCTACAATTCTTCACGTTTAAGAGTAGGAGTTTAGTGTATGAATTTTCTATCGATAGCAAATAGCTAGACCAGCCTATTGCAATTTATCGGCCTCTGTACGAAATGAAAAAACTCATCAGCCTCTGTTGTAAGGAAAAACGTACCCGCCTCTCACTGTAGTCTCAACGATTCTCAAGGCACAAGAATGCGAAAATTCTGTACTTGAAGTGCTCGAATCCTTGTTGGATTCATTTAGACCCCAATGGTACATTAGTACAGGAGTAAAAATTTGTTGTTCAGCCTTTCTATTGAGAGTCCAGTACTAGGTTTTCAGTCAAGCAAGTAGCTCGTCATAATCACATGTGCTGTAGTTGCACAACTAAACTGGTTTGTGTTAGTAAACCAAAAAAAGCCTTTGCATTTAGTTAACATGGCATTTATACCAACTGTACTTTCTAAAATAAATTTGTGCCTTTTCTGTAAGACGCTACAATAAATGAATAATTTTAGGTTCATAGCCTTCAGGTTTTGATATCTGTATCAAATTATTTTCTCTCTGTTTCCTGCTGAGTGGTGGTTAACTGGCAATGCATTTACAGTGCAGAGTACAATCCAGATCAGTATTTATGGGAGCCAGAGTTTACTCTCGCCGGAAGGAGGTATAAAAGATTAGATTTGGAGGCAAGTAAGGGTCAGGACTATCGAGGTTTTCCGTGTCATCCGTTTGTATGTTGGTGATGACTATCGATATCATTTGTATATCAACCTTACTCTTACTTGTATCATTGTATGTTGCAGCTTACGAATGAAAGAAGTCAGACCTTAAAATGCAGCCACTATGTTCCTGCTGTCATCCCAGAAAACACTGCCCTTCCATGTGTAGTCTACTGCCATGGGAATAGGTACTTACATCTCTTGTCTCATGCAGTCATGCTATTAGTTTCTGCCCTGTTGATCATAATTCATACATCTTAAACATTTTGATCAAATGAATTTTGAAGCTCTTACTTGTCTACCGCTATCAAGATGAATCTTATTTCCATTTTTGCTCTTTACCATCTTCAATAGCCAATGTGGTTCATTTAACAAGTTTTTTCATTAATTTAATGCAGTGGATGCAGAGCAGATGCAAATGAAGCCGCTGTCATACTTCTTCCTTCAAATATCACTCTTTTTACACTTGACTTTGCCGGATCAGGGCTATCAAGTGGAGATTATGTCAGCCTTGGTTGGCATGAGGTGTGTAGTCATTATAAATTTTGTAGCGACATTCATATTATATTTTAGAAGGGCGGGCCTGGTGCAAGCGGTCGAGTCTTACTGCTTGTGACCGGAAGGTCCCGAGTTTGAGTCGCGGTCTCCTCGCATTGCACAGGCGAGGGTAGGGCTTGCCTCCCCATACCCCGCACAGAGCGGGAGCTCTCTGCACTGGGTACGCCCTTTTATTCATATTATATTTTAAATGACATGTCCTGAAAAATATTATCACTGTGGTACTCCCAGAAGCAGGATCTCAAATGTGCTGTGTCCTTTCATGCGTAACAATAAGCAAGTTTCTCGATAGGCCTTTGGGGCGCTTCGATGGGTGCTGTTACAAGGTATTAATTTATCTAAAATGCTTGTTCTCTACTTTATGTGAATTGCCCATCATTCTGTTTCTGTGATAATATACCTTTTTAGAAGGTGTTGGATTATAGTAGAATATATCTCTTACAAATTGCATCTTAAAGAGTTTGTACTGATCATTGAATTGCCCCCCACCCCTATCCTGGTACTTGCAGTTAACTCTGCAAAGCATCTTGATTTAGATTATTCTTCATATATTTGCATTTTGGTAATTCATGACAACTTGTGTCCATATATTTGCTGCAGTCTGCTATATGGAGCAGAAGACCCCTCAATTGCAGGCATGGTTCTGGATAGTGCTTTCGCTAACTTATATGACTTGATGATGGAGCTCGTAGAAGTTTACAAAATACGAGTTCCTAAGTTCACGGTATGATTATCTTGTGGTGAATGTTTAGCTTCACTATTTTCATTAAAGTAACCATTTTACTGTTGAATTGTATGTGCTTTTTATGATATAATTATAGGCACATATGTGTATTGTTATATAAGAGATGTATGTAGAACGCTTGTTGGTAACTTGGTATAACAAGAAAGTTATTCTTTTTTTAAATATTTTAGGAAGTCATGCAACTAGTTTTTTGTATCTTAGGCCACTTTGGGGGCGTGAACCTAGAGTTGATACCCCATGCAGCAACTTTTCTAAATCCTGAACCAGTAGGGAGATTCAGCACCTGGCTTCTGTTTCCTGCCGCTGATGTTCCATGAAATAATGCTTGCTGATTGTAGATTGCAAATGATTCACAATATAGAAGTGCTGTTGTTAATGTTGTAAAAGTACACAGTATAGGCTTTCCTGCTTCATGTTCTGTTCAAGTGCTCACTGTATGTTGCTATACTCACATGATTTGATGGTTGTTGTGATACATATATTTTTCAGGTTAAGATGGCTGTTCAGTACATGCGACGTGTCATTCAGAGAAGAGCTAAATTTGACATAATGGATCTTAATGTTGTCCAGGTTCGCTTTCCAAAATAGTATTTTCTATTTTCTACTAGTTCAATCACTGAAGAGCCTGGTAGAACTTTTTAAAAAGGTGGATTGGAACGATTTGTTACCATTGTTATAGTTACGATCCTTGACAAGGACAATGGTATGCATTACCTATGAATGGATGCATGGAATAGTTAGAAACGCATATGGTTAGCCTATTTTTGACCTGATTAGGCCTCAAAGGAGCAACTTGACTGCAATGCAAAAAGAAAAAGTACGGAAAAAAGAATGGTTTATTGCATGTGTCTTTTTCACCCAAGTTAGGATTCTCAATTGTCTTGGCTCTGAACACTGACATTAGATAAGTCGAAACTTCTACATGAGATTGATTTTGAGTTGAGATTTGAGCCATATTGCTTGTGTAAAATTGATTGTAGCATAAAACTACATGTTATACTGTGAATTCTTTTTCTTAGGAGTACTATCATAATCAATTCCATTTTTCAGTCAAACTCATAGGATGTGAATAGACTATCTTTCTGGGTAACATTGTTTTTTTTTGCCTTGCCAGTTTGCACCCAAGACGTTTATTCCTGCATTATTTGGACATGCTTCAAATGATATGTTTATTCAGCCACATCACACAGAACGTATTCATCAGGCATATGCTGTAAGTATCACTCTAGCTTGCTTTAGGAAGGCTGATCAGTACATACATGGCTTTTAAATGCATACAAGCCTCATCACTGGTGATTGCTCCGCTGAAGGGCCTTCTGATTGCTGCCCATGTTGGTGACATATTTCTATTCCTCTGCAGGATAAAAATCTAATCAAATTTGAGGGTGATCACAATTCCCCAAGGCCCCAGTTTTATTACTTACTCTGTTTCAATATTCTTCTACAATGTTCTTCACCCACCTCAGTTTCCTTCAACTTGCACAAATAAATTTGATAAGTATTACAACCTTGGTGCTTTTAAGGGTGGTGCTGGTACCAATGAGGTAAATTTTCAATTCATTTCTTTGCAATCCTGTGTGAAATCTTCTGCCTCATGTTGTACGAAACTCTCCTAGTAGATTACTTATACATGTAATTGAATTTTCAGAGCTTATTATATGAGATCATCAATGGTCTACGGGCAGCTGGCACTGATGCAGGAAGTTCATCAGCTGCTACAGCTAATTTCACAAATGGTGTGGCTTTTCTTCCTCAATGGTTGTACTTAGTATCTTTAAGTAACCATTTTCTGCTTATTGACTTCGTTTTCATTGTTTCAGCTACAAAATCAGTAGTTGAATTGCTGACAGAGAGGGTAAATCAGCTATCTGTTAAAAATGATAATGACTTGGTAAGTCACGGTTGGGGCGTGAGTGTGTGTGTGTGGTGTGTGAGGTGTTGTTCGGGCTCTTACCCTTTATTCTCTTCTTAATATACTGAAGCGCAGCTCTCCCAAGCGTTTAGAGAAAAAAAAAGTCAATTATTGTCTGCCCTTCCTATTCTACTTGAGATTTTAACTCCATTCAAATGCAGGATTTTCTTTTGGATGAAAATCATAACCCCACTGAGATGGACGGTAACACAGGAGAGTGTCATTTAGAGGTAAAAGAATATATTTCCTAGTTTCTTTGAGAAAAAAATAATGATCTTTGTGATTTCTTTACTTGTGAAGTTAAGGAGTTTTCTTTCCTTATTAGGATAAAGCAAACAGACAAACAGAGGAATGCTGTTCATACACCAGCTCAAACAGAGAGAGCTGGGGAAGATGTTCCTCCTTGGGTGGAGCTAGTGATGGATCGTCATCAGGCGAGCAGCCTGAGATACCTAATCATAAGCTCAAGGTACATTTCTTCAGTCTTTTAATAGGCCCTTAAGATTTAGAATGCTAGAAGTCTTTGTGTTTATTTGCTACTCCATATGTTCAAAATTATAGTTCACTTTGCTTTGTCCTAAGTCAAACTTCTCTATCTTTGACTAAGTTTTAGAAAAATATATTAACATCTATAAACAAATTCACTATCAGGACATTATGTAGAATTTAATGAAACTAATATGATATTCTAGATGTTAATATATTTTTCTATAAACTTGGTCAAAGCTAGATAAGATTGACTTAGGGCAAAACTAGAGTGAGCTATAATTTGTAACGGAGTACTTCAACAATATAAGGCTGATTTTGAATTAGTGATGTCCTGCTTATGCTGGATCTGTGAACCAGTAAATATAGGACAGTTTTTAATCTCATTTTCTTCTCCCAAACTGTAGAGCATGACACTAAGGGCTCTAGCAACGCCACTGAGACGGGTACGAAGGAAACCTCTACCTCTCACGATCCCGAAGGAGAAGAAGAATCAATCACTGTGGAAGAGGTTAAAAAAGGAGAGGCAAGAGATGGGGGAAAACATATCCCAGCGTCTCCGGTTGTGTCTCCAAGGCCAGGCTCGACACAAGAGAACCAAATCATCTTGACAACTGTGAATACCCATTTAACTCTTGGAAAAAATCTGTTAGGAACTCACTGATGGTTCACCGACAGAACCTGCGCTGCGATTTGGAGCTTCTGACATTCAGCGCCAATCATGCTGTGTACATTGGTTGAACATTACTTAGAAATCTTTCTGTTAGGTCATGGATTGTCCCAGCCCCGATGTGTTGACTGCCAACCTTTAATATTCGTTTCTTATGATTCTTTCCAATTTAATCCTGTAAATTTCAAGGCTAGGAACTGTTCCGGACTTGTGGCTGGGGAAGGGGCACCAGTGCATTGCTTTCAGGATTTGTGTAGGGTTTGAAGGTCGAGTTGTATCGACAGAATCTCATTTTTATGCTGCTCGGTAACGTCTCTGATTTGCTATGCTGTACTGTCGTACCTGGCGTGAAATGGTTGGTGGCACATGCATTCCTATCCTGAGCCATTCTCTGATTTGTGTGGGTTTGCCTCTGGGCGTGGTAATCATCACCAGAAATGTTAACGGACCTTTATGTGCTCTGCAAACGTGAATCCACAATCTCATTGGCATATTGTAGTACTTGACGTTTTGAGTCTCGACCTTGTGCTAACCTCTGGTTGGGAATGTCATGTAATCTATTGTACACTGGAGCTTCGCAAAAAAAAAAAGGCCTGGGTACTCCTAAATTTCTATTCTGTTTTAAAATAAGTACACATCTCGAGAAGTTTTTTTTTAGTTTGATTAAATATATATTTTAAAAATAGTAATACTTATGATCTGTAATAAGTATTAATGTATTATGAGATTGGTTCTGAAATATACTTTCATAATAAATTTATTTGAAAATATAAACATTAATATTATTTTTATATACTAAATTAAATTTAAAAATTGACTCTTCGATAAATGAGGTATATCCACTTATTATTTTGGTAGCAGGGCAGCAGAACCTCGTTTTCGGGCACAGGTGGCTTGCCAGCTTGTGTGCGCCACCTGACCAGCCGAACCGTTCCTGTTGAAGCTATGGAATGGCGCCGCCTCTTCCTCCCTCGCCACCACTCCCTCTCCTCCGGCGCCCAGGCCAGCGCTGCTGTCGTCGCCGGCGAGATCTCTGCCCTCCTCACCGCCCGAAGTTTGCGGGATTCCGTTAACTGGGCGGAGCAGTTCATACGCTCCAATGCCGTCGGGGCGTCCGGCGTCCCCGAGATGTACCGCTCGTTGGCCGCCGCAGGCCCACGTGGGCAGCGCCTTTACCTCAGCGGCGCGGCGTTCGCGCTGGTCGAGGCATCCGCGCGCGCGGACCTACCCGACGGCGCGCTGCTGCTGATCGACCTCCTCATCCGCACGCCCAAGTTGCCGCGGCCGTCGGCGACCTCCTGCGGCCACCTCATGGCGAAGCTCCTCTCCCTCAGACGCCGCGCGGATGCGCGCCGCGTGTTCGAGACCCTCGCCGATCGCCAGCGCAGCAGGGAGATCACCGCGGTTTGGAGATCCGGGAGAGCGGCCGACGCCGTCAAGGTGTTCGGCGAAACGGTGGACACGGCCGCAGCGCCAAAACATTCCAGGTACCGGTACCTTACCATGAATATGATGAATGACTGCCTGAAGAAGGGAGATCTGGAGGCTGCTTCAGAGCTGCGAACCTGGATGGTGCAGGCGGGCTTGAAGGTACCCAAGCAACAGCGGCAAATGCTTCGGATGCTGGAAAAATTCCGGGAGTGCCCACACAAAATCCCCCGGAACGTGCTCATCGAAATCTGCATCACGGCGGATGGCGTCGATGGCTCCAGCACACGGGCCACGATGGCATGGCACCTCCCAATGCTCACTCCTACAACCTGGTACTCGCTGGGCTCTGGAAGGCCAGTAGGGGCGACGACGCTGTCAAGATGTTCGGCAAGATGGCAGACATGTTCCTGGCGCCAAATAATTTCACATATACTGTCATGATCAATGGCCACTTGAAGAGGCTGAGTCATGTTCTGGCCTCGAAGAAGAACGAGAGTGGGGATCTGGAGGCTGCGCTCCAGCTGCGGGCTCAGATGGTGCAGGATGGCTTCAAGCCAGATGAATACACCTACCATTCACTGATGGCAGAACTCTGCTTGGCTGAACGGCTGGGAGACGTTACAGCTCTGTTCCATGAGATGCGGATGCACGGGACGACACTACACAAGATCGTTCATGGCAGCCTGTTTGAGTTCCTCTTCAGAATCAACGAAGATCAGCTACTGGGCATCATTGAAAAATCTGCAAAGGACGGTGTTGCTGCAAAGGATAATGGTTGTGTTACCTTGTTGAAGGAGCTTTGCAGGATTCAGAAAGTTTCACTCGCAGAGAAGGTGCTGCAGACATTTGCGAAAACAGGGTTGGTACCAACAACGGAGATGTACAACATTGTCATTGACGGGTATTGCAAGATCAATGAGCTCCAAGGGGCATTCTCGTTGTGTCGCCAGATGGAATCACATGGTCAGGTTGTACCTAATGAAGCCACCTACGATGCACTGCTGCTGGCCGTGCGCAACAGCACGAGAATCATGTATTGGGAGGACGTGGTGGAGTTGTTTGAGAAAAATGGAGTTAGTACTGATGCGCTGAACTCCGGCAGTTCTGCTACATACGGATTCAAGTATAGGAATAGTCTAGTACCTAGAATGTTTAACAAACTGGTGAGCAAGCTATTTTAGAATCTGCAAAATAGATATTTTCATTGTAGGTCTAGAGTATTAGCTTAAACAGATGCTCGATGATGATGCAGCGTGTATTCTCTCTTAAGGACTTGTGGAAGTCAATGGCAAGCGCGTGCCTTGTTTGCTCGACGACTACATTTTAAAGCGCACATTGATTGACCTACCGATGGTCCTCAGCTGCCTCAGTGCCTCGTCAGTTTTGGCACGTCATGTGGTTGCTAACTTGTAGATTTGTTGGATGCATTATTGGGCTTAGGCCATGTTTAGTTCCTCATCAAACTCAAAATATTCTGAATTTTGGCCCAATATTCTGGGAAATGGATCTAAACACCACTCAGAATTTTTTGGAAACACATACCCATTCTGAATTCTGGTTTCTGGAGTCCAGAGGCCAAAATAAGCCCAACTTGGGCCTGGTGCACGTGCTCCTCGCCCACACTGCCCCCAATCGCTGCTCGCCCGCACTGCCCCCGAACCCTACCCGGCGCCCGATCGGGAGCCGCCGCCGCCGCTCTGCTCGCCCGATCGGGAGCCGCCGCCGCCGCTCTGCTCGCCCGATCGGGAGCCGCCGCCGCCGCTCTCTCCCACTCGCTGCTCGCCCGAACCCTACCACTCAGCTTCGGCCCCAACGCCTCCCCTCTTCTGGTTTCCTCCCCCATCTCCACCACCTTGGGTCCTTCCCTCCTCCGCCTAAGAAAGCCGTTGTTGCCTCCGCCTCGGAGGCCGTCCCATTGTGTCGCGGCATTGGCCGTCCAGTGGAGCACCAGCCACACGTTACGGCTCGGCTCGGTCGCGCGTGCTCTCTCGCTTCGATTGGGGCGCCGGAGCGAATCCGAATCCCAGCCTCAGACACCGCTGCCGCCTCCCTTTGCCACTCCACCGTTCGTCCCTTCCCTTCTCCACCACCTCGGCGGGATCTTGTCTTGCTGCTCCACCGCCCAATGAGATCTTGCACTCTCTGCACCGCCTGCATGGACGAAAGTACAACAAGCGATGTATTCTTCCACGGCGACGACGACAGCTACCACGGTGATGGCCACAAATACGGCAACATCGACGCCACCGAGGACTTCCCATCGCAGCCGCCCACCGCCAAGGCTACAATCAGCGGCCTTCACCGCCCCGATCCAAATCCACGACTTCCCGCTTCTCCCGTCGAAGCATGGCGGCCCTCGACCTCAACTCGCAGGGGCAGCCAATGGCCGCCCATGGGAGGGGTACCAGGCCTCCTTCGCCCGGTCTTCAAGGTGGAGATGTCGACGGCCCCAATGCCTCCCCTCTCGTTGGAGCCCACAACGCAAGCCAAGTGTTGGAGCTGGAGGTGTTGGCTTCCGTGCTCCTCGCAACCTTTGGAGTTGAGCCGGGTCCGGGTGCGCTACCTCGACGTTCTCCGGTGGTGGCTGGTAGTAGTGTGCCATGTTTGTTGGTCGCGGCGCGTCACAAAGAAGCCTCCACGGCCCATGGCGCAGTAAGTCTACCTCCCGTGGCGTAGGCTCCACGGCCCGCGAGTAGACGCCCTCGGTGCCGGCCTGTCGCGGAGGACAACTTCGGCCAACGCCTCAACGACGGTGACGACGCGTCGAGATCCTACCCAACGCCCAAGGGTATTTTTCTTAGTTGTACCATTACATTCTTGCAATGTTGATATATGTGTAGTGTCTGCTCCTAGCTAGCTAGGTCATCATCTGGCGAGATATATGTGTAGTTTCTGATTTGATATATGCTCTTCTATGGTTCACAATTTCACAGTACTAGTGTCGCCAACAATCAGAGTTAGTTGTTATCTGTTAGTGATTGTGCACAATGCTTGATAGAATGCCAACAATCTGTTAGTGATCTGTTAGTGATTGTCGCCAACAATCAGAGTTCGATTATTGGTACAATTTTTTAGGGTGTGCAGCGAGGCCAGCAAACTTGATAGAATGCTTGAGCCCTTAGATTTTGCTGTTCACTTTTTGCTGTTCAAACTTGATAGAATGCTTGATAGAATTGCTTGCCCTGCTTGCAAGATTGTTAGGGGTGCATCTGTGTGTATCTGTGCTATCTGTGTGTGAAAAAGGAAACTATACTCCATCTTATAGCGTTGGTAATCTTGTTTGTGAAAAAGGAAACTATACCTCCTAGATTGACGTCTTCATGCTAACCGCAATGGAACTCCGGGTACCCAAACCGTCCGGGTACCCAAAACACCTCTTCAATGGAAGCTAACCGCAGTTCATAATTGTGCAGAAAAGTTTTACCTAGTGGACTCCGGGTACCCAAACCGTCCGGGATACCTTGCACCGTTCAAGGGAACCAAATATCATCTTCCGGAGTACCGTGACGGCCCGGAGCCTGAAGGTAAAAATGAAATCTTCAACTTCACACATTCATCGCTTAGGAATATGATAGAGAGGTGTTTTGGAGTACTGAAAATGAAATGGAGGATTCTGCTAGGGATCCCCGCTTATCCTCCACATGTCCAGACCAAAATAATTGTTGCTTGCATGGCACTACACAACTTCATTAGAGCTAGTGGATTAGTGGATAGGGACTTTGCACTTTGTGATCGTGATGAGAATTACGTCCCACCTGAAGCGTCATACTCTCAGCCACGAACTACTCCGGCACCGTCAAGGGAAGATGCAGAAGTGATGAATGTGTTTCGTGAATCGATCGCTGTTGGTCTGTATAATCGTTCTTTGTAATCGCTGTTAACTGTGTTTGTGAACTGTGTAAAACATGTGAACTGGTTTGTGTAAAACTGTGAACTGGTTTATGAACAATTTAGTACATGTGAACTGTGAACTGTGTTTGTAAAATGTGCTTTGTGAACTGTTAAACTGTGTTTGTGAACGATGGCTTTGTGAACTGTGGCTTGCATGTCAAAATTGTGAACTGTTGACCGTGGCTTCCATGTCAACATTGTGAACTGTTGACTGTGGCTTGCATGCATGCTTGCGTGTCAAAACGATGGCCTGTGGCTTGCATGGAAGAAGCAGCAACGTCGATGGCTGGAAGCAGCAGCATGCATGCTTCTGCTTGGGGATGAGGCAATATGTGATTTGGGATTTCTTGATTTTTGGTGCAACTAAACAGGTGCATGGGAATTCTTGATTCTGGATTTGGGATTGTAAAAAATTTGGAAATCTGGATTCTGGAATTAATGAATTTTGGGCATACAAGTCCTTATCAAATCCGAGGAAAACGAATTATTGTCCTGCAAACCATGGAGGTGGTTGGTGCTTAACCTAAATGAGGACTCCAATGTAAACAGAAGCTTTTGACCATGTAATCAATCATGTAGGGCGTGATTAGTTGTCGGATTTTCTCTGATCAGGCCTAGGCGATGAGACTTTTCCTTGTTCGGTTTGCTGCATGAGCACCTGAGCCAGGCCTGTTCGCTTAGCTTATCAGTCAGAATCAGCCCTATTTTTTTAGTCATGGAACATTATTTTTCTCTCACAACAAATTAGCCACAGCAGCAATAAGTCCTACTGAACATGGACACGAGGATGATGGCTGTATTTCTCCGGCCAGCTCACAGGATGCGAGTAATTAGCCATCTAACGATGTTGTTAATGCATTATTATCACATACTAAGTGATATTAACATATCCCAATTTAAATTAATGAGTAATAAGATAAATTAAGAGCTAGGAGATACTAGTAGCACTATAAATATTATGATGATATATTTTTTTTATCTACACCCCTACTTGTGTGAGCAACCAAACAACTTGTTATGACTGTCTAATTTTGTGTTTATGCCTGGACCCTAGATGTGAGCTAGGCTGGGCTTGTCCATGAGCCAATCACGCCTGTAGATCAACTTAACAAAGATCCAAGAATGGTCATAGATAGTAAATACCATTTTATACACATTAGTATGTTGTACATCAGGCTAATTGTAACTATGAATCTCAGATTGAGTCTTGTCTTGTAACACCATGTCAAGGGCTGTTCTTGTGCATGCGTTAGGTACTGTCGGTGTTTCGAGTAAACATCAACAAGTAAATTTCTAATATTACGCGTCTAGCTCGGATGATGTGCTAAGAGGACACGGGATTTATACTGGTTCGGGCAGAATGTCCCTACGTCCAGTTCATTGCTGCTGCTCATGTTACTAGCACTGAAAGTTCGTAGTAGGGGTTACAAACGGACAAGAGAGGGACATATCCCAAGTCTCTGATGGAAAGAACGAATGGGTGCCGAGAGCTCGATCGCTGCTCAGCTATGTGTTCGAGGTTCGATGCTAGTGGTTCTGCTATGATGTGATGTGCGATGCGGTGAATCGATCCCACTAGTGGGGTGCACTGCTTTCCCTTTTATAGACCAAGGGAGAGCATGGGTTACAGATGGGAGAAAAAAGAAAAACAAGAGGCAAATGAAGTCCTTCAGGGTCGCCGGAACTTCCTTTTCTTCTGTGCGGGCCCCATTGGGACAGCCTCACGCTGGGCGCCTGTCTGCTGACCATGACAGGGCCACGTCGGGCGCCTGTCCCCTAGCATTGTCAGCGAGTCATCATATCTCACTCCATCCCGGAAGGTGGCGCGGTGAACCAGTGTGCTGATCAACGGTCATACAGAGAGTAGGCAGCACAGTGACCATGCGTCCATCACTGTGGGTGATGTGAGTTCCCTGGAATGACATGTCGCGGGGACGGGTTGCGCTGAGGTGTGAACGCTCCCTGCACGACTCTAGAAGTTTGACCTTGGGTCACACCTTCTGGACTGTAGTGGTTGTCGTGAGCTTCCGTAAGGATCCGTGCCCGAGGGCAAATGACGGCGCCCACAACACTGTGAGGCAAATGTCGGCGCCTACAACACTGTTTGGGCTCTGACATGCCTGGAAGGTCGCAAAGCACCCTTCTGGCATGGCCTGATGGTACTGTCATGCAGGCGTACATGGTACGGTCCTCGGTATTATGGTTGACTTTGAGCGCCTTGCCTTATCTGCTCCGTGTGTTGTTGTAAAGGAGTCACGCGCAGACGTCGGGCGAGGCGGAGCCAGCCCTTAGACGTCGGGCGAGACAGAGCCAGCCGAGCCAATCCTCGGGGGTCGGGCGAGACGGGGCCCACGGCCGCAGCGCCCACCGAGGTGGAGCCAACCCTCGGGGATCAGACGAGGCATGGCCCATGGCCTCGGTGCTCGAACGAGGTGGAGCCCGGTAAGCGGCGTAGTCGCGCTCTTGATCGCGCAGACGAATCAATGTTGATGGTCATTAGCTCCTCCTCTTCGGGTACCCTAGTATTGGTCCCCGACAGTAGCCCCCGAGCCCTCGGACGATTCGAGTAGAATCGCCTGGGGGTTTTTTTGACTTGCCAGTGGGTGTAGCCCCCGAGCCTGCGGAGGAGTAGAATAGTCCTTTGGAGTTTTTTCCGAAAGAGGGGACTCTGAGGGCCCTGGTCCTCTATTGTTGCCCAAGGCGTGTCCTGAAGACGGTGATTCCTTTTTGCCGAGGTTGGACCCTTTGCGGGTACGGTCGTGAGATTGGGTGGCTTGTTAGCTGGATAGTTTGATTAGGGTCCTAGCATCCCATTCGTGGGGATCTGGCCAGGGTCAGCCTGGCTGGGACTCAATCGTGGGTCGAGATGCCCGTGGCGCTCATGCTCCTGGGCGCTGGGCGCTTGCGGGGCCCATCCCTTTCCATCCCTTTTTGTAGGGGTGCTTGGAGCGGCTGTGGGACCCGTTGATGGGCCAACCGTCGAACTCCTGGGCCTAGACGGGCCGTAGATGCATTTTTGATCCGTATTTCTCTTACTCGTAACGAGTCCTGGTTCGCCCGGGGAGACAAAATGTCCGGCGAGTCTTTTGAAGGAAATGATAGGGATTGCGTGCGCATATCCCGCGGCGTGACATTGTGGCAGATCGTGGCAGGCGCGGAGATCAAGGCGGACGGTTGGTTTCCTCGCATCCATCGCCCCTATAAAACCAAAAGGTTCGCCCCCAGGGTTTCATACTTTGCCTCCTTGCCTTCGCATCTGCAACCTCCACCGCCAATCGCCTAGGTTTCCCGCATTCGCGTTTCAGCCGCCGTTGAGCTCGCATCCTTCCACCCCCATCTTCCAATGGAGCCATGCCACTTTGACATCACCTCCCAGCGCTTGGAGGGCCTCATTCGCCATAGTCTTCTCTATGCGTGGACCACGACCGAGGAGTGGCTGCTGCTCGGTGAGGAGGACATGTCGTCGCCGCCCGACGGCTATGTCGTCTCGTTCACGTGCTTCCATGAGCGCGGGTTTGCCACCCCCACCCACAGATTCCTTTGAGGACTGTTGCACTACTACAAGAGAGAGCTGTAGCACCTCAATCCCAACAGGATCCAACACATGGTGGCATTCGTCGCCCTGTGTGAGGGATTCCTAGGGATCAGCCTCCATTTCGATCTGTGGTGACACTTCTTCGCCGTCACCCTCCAGAACAAGAGGGAGAAGAAGCAGGAGTTGAATACGCCGATGGGATGCGCCGGCATCCAACTCCAGAATAACCGGGTCGGCGAATACCCATCAATGCGGCTATCGACCTCCAACAAAGGGTGTCATTCGCATTGGTTTTGTCTCAAGAACGACGCCGCCGCCCCCTTGTCGGAGTTTACCGGGCGCCTAATCGAAGATGCCCTGAATTCATGGAGGAAGTGGGGTGTCCCAGAGAAGGACAAGAAGAAAATCCTAGACCACCTCGCCGCCATCCGCATCCTGAAGGAGAAGGGGCTAAAGGGGTCGGGCGTCATTGGTGCTTGCCACGCGAGGAGGGTGGCACCACTGATGAGGCGCGCGCTTCCCCTGTACGCGATGGCGCCCGGGGCATCATTCGACGGGACAGTGCTTGCCGATGGGGCGCTCTCCCCCTCCGAAGTCGCGCAGCGTATCAAGGAGGCGATAGAACCTTCTCGGGACAGCGCGGGTGCCCCCCTTGTGTTGATGCAAAAGTGGATCTGCAAACACAAAGGGCTAATACCCGAATCGATATCCAAAGCGTGCCAGTCGATTTGACCTGTTAATCGACAAGGATGAAGATACGAGCACTTTGGTCCTGACAACAGCGATACGCCCGGAAGTCACGGCCAAGAGGTACTCACGCGGAACTCGAGAATCGCCGAAGGTCGCACTGAGACAATGCAACTCGCCGAATCAATGAGAACTCGTAAAAAGAAAAATATGCAAATTGACGAAGTCGCCGAAAAGTAAGTAGATGTAAATAGGAGTAGAACTTGGTTTTGATATTGATTGATATCTTTATTACATTGCCCCTCACTCCATATTTATACCCTGATCTAAAGAGACACAACCAAACACAACTAGGACACCAAGCCCATATCTAAGGAAACACGTGACTCTTACATGAGTCATACTCTAACAAATATAGAAAAGGAAATCAACTCCTATCTATTCCCCTGTCCGCCTTAATTACGATGGAAATCTCACCGTCCTCCTTCCCATCGGCATACTCCCTGTTTCATCGGCAGTAGTCTTCAAGTCTTCCTTCATCGGCATACTCCCTGTTTCATCGGCAATAGTCTTCAAGTCTTCCTTCATCGGCATACTCCCTGTTTCATCGGCAGTAGTCTTCAAGCCTCCCTTCATCGGCATCGACAATAACACCTCCAACCTCATCGGCAACGCCCGAGTCTAAATCAACCTTTCCATCGACCACCACCAGCTATCGGCAACCATCTTTACAAGCTGGCTTTCATCGGTTATCAGAGTATACAGCAACTTTCCCCTTGCCGATCAGTCCACTCCGATCATTTTGACACGTGCAAAAAAACGTTGTCAACACATGCCCCCTAATTTCGGAGTATAACACCATTAATGCTCCAAAATTTACTCCAGATAACGTTTGCCTTCGCCCGATTACCGTAACTCATTCTCCAAGCCAAAACTTGATCTGTTATCAAATCCAATCAAATCTAATCTCGATTCACGCGACTTCAAGAAATATCGCTGTCGCCAACCACTCTTGCCTTGATTATGGTTAAGATACCGAAACAATAACCCATCGGCAAGATCTTAACATGATAATCTTTGTCGTTTTCGAATTAAAATATCTCCTGCATCGATACCTCTTCCAAATCATGATTACTTGCCATCAACTCATCCGTACAATCCCACGATTATCGTGCAAACAGCTACCATATCCATCCGAACCACCTCGACCTACATGCGCGGTATAGAGATAAGTCCAAAATACCCCTACTCCAAGCGGCTTATAAATAGATTCCTCCGGAACACTCATCTTCTACCCTCGGACTCCAATCTTTGACATTTTCTCTTCCGGCGGTGACTCAATTTAACAATCAAGCTACCTCAACCAACAAGAACTCTTCTCCGTATAACCTCAAGTCTCCTACTCGTGTCCCCATCTTCCTCAAGATAATGGCAATCAACTTCGACGCCCTGCGGTTCGCTCCACTTCCATTACCTTTTACTTTGATCCCCTAGTTTTGCAAATCCATACAGCTTGGTGATTTTTCCTTTCTTTTGTTCTCCGGATCCTTTATACTTAGGAACTGCGCAACAAATTAGTTATTCCAACCGATCAGCCGCATGTCCAATGCCTAGGACCAATGGGCAACCCAGATCCAACTGATCTGATTAATGCAGAGGTTAATGAATCCCTTTAGAGCCCAAAATTTCTCTCGAATTTATGGAAAGACACATTCCGATCTTGGCCCAAGATCACCAAAGGGTGGAAAGATTGGTACTTGAGGGTTAATAGATCGATGCAAGTATACTGGGCAGAACGGAAGTTAGACCAATGTATTAGGCTATCTATTGCCGATATGCAGAAGAATGAATCAATGATGATTGCAGCTGCTTACTTCTGGTCAGACACAACAAACACTTTTATGTTTGGACATGGCCTAGCTACTCCCACACTTGCCGATGTCCACATGCTCACTGGCTTGGATATTTCAACTGCCGATGAAGGCTCCATCTATGGTAGAAAATCTGAATATAGGGTGAATACCCGCAACATCGGCGGTTGGACGGGATACATTCAAGAATACCAGAAGACCGGGACATTTAACCAGAGGGAACATGCCACATTCTTGAATATGTGGTTAGAAAAATTTATTTTCTGTAGTCGATCAGTAGGACCAACCAACGCCTTCCTCCCCGCAGCTGAACTTTTGGCTAATGGTGTAAGGTTTCCTCTTGGCCGATACCTTCTGAGCTCCACTTATCATCTTCTTCATCAAGTGTCTCAGAAACTTTTGCTTGGCGAACCCATCGGCAACCTAGGAGGCCCGTGGTGGTTTATCAACATGTGGTTGAATGCCCATATGCACAAACGTTTGCAATGGGACTTTTTTGCCCAACAATTCCCACGAGAAATCGCTGAAGACCATGTGCTCGGGGACGATGAATCGGCAACACGCTCACCCCTCAATTTTGGTGAAGCCATAATTGTCCTTCCTGGAACAGAGGCCAATGAAGACCAGATCGGCAGATTCTTCCAAAGCTTCTACAATGGTCTTTCTCGTGATCATAGGGCCTGGGTACCTTATATTGACGAGGAAAATAGATTCCCCCTTCTTTTCAACTTTGCTGATGACACCCTGAATCAGGATAAGGAACTCATGATGGCCATCATTACTCCCAGGGCAATTCCAGTAAATACATTTGGTAGCGGGAAAAACACCAACATTACGTATGAATTCTACAATCCATCGGCAGTATCCCGTCAATTGGCTTTTGGGCAACTGCCAATCAAACTTTGCTTTGCCGATGTGATCAAACCCAGGGAAACAATCACCTGTGGAACAGATTGGAACAAGGTAGTACAACTCTCCCCCGATGCCGATACTACAGATGTTGATATATCCACCTGGACGCCAGTATCCTTCATCACCGAGTCATATAAGCAATGGTGGCGAGAGTGGAAGGAACAACTGTTTGCAACTTCTGCTCACACATATCGGCACATGATCGACCCTGAATATGCCATCCCTGACGACGCAGTAAGTTTCTTTTAACTCCCTTCTGCTTTTCCCTTCATATATCAGTAACTGACTCTCTTATGACAGGTTAACAACCCAGCACCATCTGTGAGCAAAAGTGGGAAACCCTTCGATCTTCAGCCTGTTTCTCCGATATCATCGATCGGCTACAACGCCCCCACCTTAACTGCTTTGACTCACCAGAAGATCCGTACCAAGACCATTACCTCTAAGTCCAAATTGGCTACAGCTAGGGCCACTCCATCGGCTGCTGCTACAACCTTGGTCAAGGCATTCAAGGTAACAACCTTGTTTATTTTTACTTATGACGATCACAAACTGTATTAACATTAACCATCAGGGGGTAAGAGCTGCTACTGGATCGTCATCGGCAATTCCTCCGATATCAAGCACCACTTCTTTTGACAAACCTTCAGAGGTACCCTCTTGATTTTTCATTTTATCTGTTAAATATTATACCTTACACTTGTTTTGCAGCAACAATTGGGTACATCGGCAAGCGTACCAGATATCCAAGCTTCACAACCAACAAGTGCCAATGCCCCCCAGCCAATCGTTGCCGATGCCCAAGCAAAGCGCAAAGCTTTAACAGATGCTGAGGCACAACCAAAACGACAAAGGTCCATGCCGATCCCTACATCTGCCCCAATGTCATCGGTCATCATACCTCAAGAGCCAACCACCGATGAAGTCACAGAGGATATCCCATCGGCAAGCTCAGTCGATCCCCCACACGGCATACTCTAGGTTGCTTCCTCCAGTCAAGCACAGGAAATTGCCTTGAAACAGGTAAACCGATTAACCCAGCTGATTCACAATACTCATACTTATCCTTAACTGGACCTCTTTTCTTTTCCTCAGGAAAAAGACTCCCCAAACAGCCTATTCTCCTTTGCTATTGACGTCTCTGGCGATGATGGAGAGGAAACAAGTTCTTCCCTTGCACTGGGAACAATATCGGCAGAAACTAAGTCCAAGTTGGAAGCTCTCCTGAACTTGCTACAAGGAGGATACCGCCCAACTAGTAGATGACTCCGGACCCATAAAGGCAATTTTCAAAACAATCCGTGGCGTGTCCCCGCCGATGTTGAAGAAGTACTCTTCCCAAGAGCCCATTTAGAAAGCCGCCAACTACAATATCAACGGGCTGCTCAACGTATTGCCGATAGAGCAGCTCAGGCTCAACTCAAAGAAGAGATGCTACAATCAAAACAAATTGCCGATGAGAAGCACAAGGGCATCGGCAACTTGCGGACTTCGGTGTGCTTGAACTTAAGCGAAAAATCTTGGATTTATCGGCAAGGAAGATGGCTCTATTGGCTGAATTGAAAGAAGTCGATGCAGCCTTAACTCATGCCCAACAAGAAGAAAGCCACCTACCCAATGCCATCAAAGCTTTTCAAAGAAGAAAGAGATATCCGTGCTCGCAAAGCTTTGGCCATGAAGAAAAAAACTCAAGCCCGTGGAGGGTGTTTGCCGATGACGATATCAAAGAAATGGAGGAAGCCACCAGATTCGCTGCAAGTGCGATATTATTAGCTATCCAATCCTTGTTGAACTTGTAATCTTGTTTATTGTATCGGCACTTTATGAGACATTGACATCCTTGCATAATTTTAGCCGATAGGATCATGTTATCGAACTTATACTTTTATGCATCCATCCGGATACTAGGGTAATATTTCTTTAAATATTTTCCATTTAATGCTCTGGGAAACACAACCCCTTCGAGGGTTTCTAGAATATATGCGTTACCGAGAACAATCGATTTATCCGATATGGACCTTCCCATTTAGGAGACCACTTTCCAAACTTTGAACTTTTAGTCCCAATCGGTAAAATCAATTTCCGCACTGATCTTCATCAAGAAACTCCTTTACCTTCACCTTCTTGTCATACCATCCGCTACTCTTTTCTTATTCTCTTCGATGCTAACTAAAGCCCTTAACCGATGACCCGCCACATCTTCCAACTCATCCTTCATAAGAGTATGATAATCATCGGCTGTCAGCTGATTTTGAGAACGTATTCGCCTAGAGCCAACTTTAATTTCCCAAGGCAATACTGCATCGTGTCGATATACTAACCGATATAGGCGTTACTTTGGTTGCACCATGACATGACATCCGATATGACCACAAGGCTTCATTTAATCTCAGATGCCACCTCCTAGGATATTCTTCAATTTTGATCTTAATGAGTTTGATGATCCCTTTGTTAGAAGCCTCAGCTTGACCATTAGCTTGAGCATAATATGGAGAAGAATTTAAAACTTTAATTCCCATACCTACAGCAAACTCAACAAATTCTCCTGATGTAAACATAGTGCCCTGATCGGTAGTGATAGTCTGAGGAATACCAAATCGGTAAACAATATGCTCTTTCACAAAATCAATCATATTAACCGAAGTCACCTTTTTTAAAGGAATTGCCTCAACCCATTTTGTGAAATAATCGGTAGCAACCAGAATAAATTTATGTCCTTTACTCGATGGCGGATAAATCTGACCAATGAGATCAATAGCCCATCCCCGGAACGGCCACGGTTTGATTATAGGGTTCATAGCCGATGCAGGCGCTCTTTGAATATTACCAAACTTTTGACACCCCTGACATCCTTTAAAATATTTAAAACAATCTTCAAGAATAGTCGGCCAATAGTACCCATTCCTTCTGATCATCCACTTCATCTTGAAAGCCGATTGATGCGCCCCACACACTCCTTCATGAATTTCACCCATCAAGCTTTTCGATTCATTACTGCTAACACATCTAAGTAAAACTCCATCTATAGTTCGATAATATAATTCATCATCGAGGAGCACATACTTGGTAGCTTGGAACCTTATACGTCTCTCAACCTTTCTATATGGATCCTTTAAATAATCGACAATCTCCTTCCTCCAGTCATCGGTATCAACTGCCGATGTTAGCACTTCCTGAATAGGCTGATACCCTGAAGCATGCTGAGCTAGTCGATTAGCTTCCTCATTATGCAATCGAGAGATATGTTCAAGACGAAAATCTCTAAATCCTTTCAACAATTGCAAACATCTTTCATAATACGAAATCAAAGCTTCACTTCGGCATTCATAAATTCCAGCCAATTGATTTATAACTAGCATAGAATCACCAAAGATTTCAACAGCATCGGCACGTATCTCCTTCAGTAATTCTAACCCTTTTATCAAGGCTTGGTATTCAGCCTGATTGTTTGTCGATGTAGCAACAATCGGCAATGAAAACTCATACTTCCTTCCTTGAGGTGAAATCAACACAATGCCGATACCTGCTCCTTCACCGCATGTGGACCCATCGAAGAAAAGTGTCCAAGGGGCAATCTCCAGAGAGTCCACTGTATTACAATGCTGAGTGACGAAATCAGCCATAACTTGCCCCTTAACTGCCTTGGTCGATTCGTAACGTAGTTCAAATTCTGATAATGCTAAAATCCACTTGCCGATTCTACCACTTAATATCGGCATTGACAGCATGTACTTGACTACGTCGTCTTTGCATATGACCGTACATTCGGCATATAACAAATAATGCCTTAATTTGATACAAGAAAAGTATAAACACAGACATAATTTTTCGATGGCCGAATACCTCGTCTCAGCATCCACTAATCTTCTGCTCAAATAATAAATAACACGTTCTTTCCCTTCAAATTCTTGAATAAGAGCTGAACCGATAACTGTATCATCAGTTGACAAATATAACCTGAAAGGCTTCCCGTGTTGAGGTGGAACTAGCACTGGAGGATTTGTTAAATATTTCTTAATTTCATCGAGGGCTAACTGCTGCTCAGCTCCCCATACAAATTCCTGATCGGCTTTCAATTTAAGTAGTGGACTGAAAGCCTTGATCTTACCCGACAGATTAGATATGAATCTTCTAATGAAATTAATCTTACCGATCAAAGATTGCAATTCAGTCTTATTGACAGGAGCAACCACCTTGTTAATCGCATCAATAGACTTCCTACTGATTTCGATGCCCCGCTGATGCACCATAAAACCCAAGAATTGTCCTGCCGATACACCAAATGCACATTTATTAGGATTCATCTTCAATCCATGCTTCCTTGTGCACTCCAGTATCTTTCGTAGATCGGCTAAATGTTTTGTGATATCTCCAGACTTAATCACCACATCATCAATGTAAATCTCCACTAATGTGCCGATGTATTCATGAAAAATAAAGTTCATAGCTCTCTGATAAGTAGCGCCGGCATTTTCAAACCAAACGTCATAACTATCCACTCAAACAACCCCACATGACCTGGACATCTGAAAGCAGTCTTGGGAATATCTTCTTCAGCCATGAATATTTGATTGTAGCCTGCATTACCATCCATGAAGCTGATAATTTGATGCCCGGCTGCAGCATCAATCAACAAATCAGCAATCGGCATTGGATAGCCATCCATCGGTGTGGCTTTGTTGAGATTCCTAAAATCAATACAAACACGAAGTTTTCCATTTTTCTTATAAACAGGAACCACATTAGAGATCCACTCTGCATATCGACACTGCCGAATAAACTTTGCCTCAATTAATTTAGTTATTTCGGCCTTAATATCAGGAAGTATATTAGGGTTGCATCGGCGCGCTGGCTGCTGATGTGGCTGAAATCCAGATTTGATAGGTAACCGATGTTCAACTACCGATCGGTCTAATCCAGGCATCTCAGTATAATCCCAAGCAAAACAATCTTTATACTCTTTTAACACATTAATTATTTGCTGCTTACACTTGGAATCTAACTTAGCACTAATAAAAGTAGGTCTTGGCCTATCGCCATCACCGATATCTACTTCTACTAAATCATCTGCCGATGTGAACCCTTGACCTAATTTTCCATCATCGGCAAACCTATCCATTAAAACTCTTCTTCAAAACCGACTGCTTGGATCGGTGGAATTTCATAATCAGCAACTCTAAGGAACTCTTTTTCCCAAGCTTCTCCCTATATGCATTTAGTTCGCTCATAAGTATCTAATTCTGCCGATGCGATGATATAAGAAGAATCACCAGGGACAACCTCAATCTTACCCCCAATCCAATCAGACGAGGCATTGATGCATTGTAGAAGGAACACAACAATTAGCATGAATCCAATCCTCCCTAGAAGCAGATTATATGCACCCTTGCCGTTAATAACAAAGAACGTCGTCGGCAAGGTTTTGCTTTGCCGATGGTCAATTCAACGATATCGCCTCTTTAGCCGGGTGACACATTGCCTTCAAAATCTTTCAAAGATCATATCGGTTTTGGTCAAGTCTTGATCTCCCTTACCAAGTTTCCGATACATCACATAAGGCATAATATTAATCGCATCCCTCCATCAATAAGTACCTTAGACACATGATCGCCCATCAACTCGCCCTTCACAAACAAAGCCTTAAGATCTCGCTCTCGTCATCGATGGGTTTCTCAAAAACAGCCATCATTGGATCTAGTGTCAATCTGAGCTACTTGATCGAGAGAACAATTTCTTCCTCATTATCGAGATAGTGCCAAAAACTCCATCGGCAATATGAATACCATATTAACATCTGCCGATGGACCCTTATTTTGTGTTTTACCCGCCACCGTTGATGACCGGACCTCTCATTGGAGGAATTTTCCTCTTGGTATAAATCCTCCCGACGCTCACGTTGCATCCTCCTTCTCTGCGTCTTTTGTCGAGACCCTCCGGGCACCATCGAGGAAACTTGGTTTTCCAAACCGGGCGATAACAGTCCTAGTTGACTCTACATGGCGTATATTAGGGTCCTCAGAGAATATTTCCTCATCGGGAACTCTTGCATTTGCCATTTCCTCAAGCTCCTCTTGATTCCTTGGAAAATATCCAGTAGCGTTTACCAAGCCTTTCATGTACACTAAGTCTGCCCTTTGACCGATCATGCACCGATGCTCGCGCCTCGATCGGCTCATTGATAAATAAACCACGATTGCCGTGTTGAAACCTCCTTTACGATCGATTGACCCCATAATAACCATTGCACTCATGGCAATTTTCAACAGATTGGCAATTTAATACCTTCTTCCCAAAAATGGATAAAAAACGGCACCTCCAATGATCTTTATGCCGATGCCATTCTTCCCGACGCGTCTTTCTTCTTCTTTGTTGTCGATATCGATCATTACTGCCGACGCCAACCCTCCTGCTTGCCTTCGATGAGTAATCACAATGCCGGTCGAGGAGGTTGTTTGGAACTCTTCGCTTTCTCCCAAAAACCCTTACTTTTTGCATCATCGGTAGTTATCCGATGTTGGGGATCCAACGACGCGCTTTTTCTCAAAGACCTCGGCGTCAATACCTTGGTCTTCCTTTGGCCTCCAACGTATTTGGCTGAAAAGGGTGTTGATCAATTTTCATCGGCCTCTGGGCATTGGAAGTACCAAACTTAATTCTCCCAGATTCAATAGCTGATTGTAATCAAGGCTCTAACACCTTGCACTCATTTGTACTGTGTGTGAAGTTGCATTGTGCCATTTGCAGTACAAGATCTTCTTCAACTCTTCTGCCGATGGGATCACATGATTAGGTGACAGCTTAATTTGGCCTTCTTGAAGCAGAAGATCAAATATCTTGTCGGCCTTGGTGATATCAAAGGTAAACTTTTCTGGCTCTTTCTGACCAAAGGGACAAGATATCGGCCTTTTATTCTTAACCCACTCAGCCAAGCCGATAACTGGTTCTTCATCAGAATTAGAATCTCCTACTTCTTCAACAAATGATACTTTTTTATTCCAATTCTTTTTAGGTTCAAAAACCCTAGTGTCTTGATCAGAAATCCTTTGCACAAGATGACTGAGACTTTCAAACTCCTGAGAAGCATATCTGTCTTTAAGATGTGGCAATAACCCTTGGAAAGCCAGATCGGCAAGCTGCCGATCATCCAGCACCAGACTGTAGCACTTATTCTTTACATCCCTTAGCCTTTGCACAAAGCTTTCTACCGATTCATCATTACGCTATCTCAATTTTACCAAATCAGTAAGCTTTTTTTCATGGATTCCAGCAAAGAAATACTTATGAAATTGTTTTTCTAGATCAGCCCAAGTAATAATAGAATTCGGTGGTAATGAAATGAACCATGTAAATGCCGATCCAGACAAAGATGATGAAAATAATCGAACTCTTAATTCATCTCTGCTAGCTGCCTCTCCACATTGAATAATGAAGCGATTGACGTGTTCCATTGTTGATGTATCATCTTGCCCAGAGAATTTAGTGAAATCTGGTACCTTGTACCGATTTGGGAGAGGAATTAAATCATATGCAGGAGGGTATGGAGTCCGATAAGAATAAGTATTGACCTTGGGCTTTATCCCAAACTGATCCTTCATAATTTCTGCTATCTTATCGGCCCAAAAAGCATCAGCCTCCTGCTGACGAACTGGCTGAATTTCTACAGGAGGTACCTGCTGATATCCTTCCACATATCTTTGTGGCCCACGATCTCCAGCAATCGGCATATTTGCCGTTACTTGTGGTCCATTAACCTGTTGGAAAGGATTCATCGGCTGAGCTGCCGATGCTTGATTCTGAAAACCAGCTTGCATATGACCTTGTTGAATCCCTGCAACCTGCCGATCTTGCTGAACTGTATGCTGAACAGGTAACTGTCCTGACCAACCATTATTAGAACTCATCGGTACAAAACTTACCGATGGCTGGTAATTTGCTGACATTGTTGGATAATTATAACCAGCTTGAGGCATAAACTGAACCCCAGTTTGACTCATAACAGGGGCTTTCTGGTGTATCGGCAGTAAGCTTGCCGATAGATTTGAACTGGGCGTTTGAACCAAAGGCATCTGGAAACCCCCTGGAGTTGGTTGCACAGTAGTTGCTGTGGCATATTGAGGCACTTGGGCCATCGGCGAAACAGCCGATGGTATAGGAGCTTTTCCTACTGCATCAAACACTTGAGGTAATCCAGGATTGAAAGCAGATGACTCCGGAGGCATACCATATCCCCACCAATTAGCAGGAATCTGGCTATTTTGAGACACAGGACCTGACATAGCTGATGCCGATAGATCTGTATTAAGCTGAATTCGTCCTCCTGGTAGTACCGGATCTGATCGTATCGGTGTAGATTGAATATTAGGTAAACCTGCCGATACTGGAGAAGAAGTAACTTCTGTACCCACAACGGCCGAGGGAGCCGATGGAGTATTGACAGATGCCGGTTCTGGTTGGTGATAGGCAGGCCCAACATAATGCGGTGATGCTTGTCCTTCTTTGAGAGTTCGAACCACAGCATTATGAACAGTATTGGACAGCACATTGGAATGATTAATCAAAGCATGATTTATTGCAGAATTAACCATCTCTTGAAGTTTACCAGGATTGGAGTCAAAGGTAACCTGCCGAGGCAACGACAAATCTTGCTTCTGGATGACTTGTCCACTCTTGTTCAGGCTAAACGATTTCAGACAAAGCTGCCTGTATTCTTCTACAGCCTTTTCCATAGCCTGCCTCTGCTCTTCCTTAAGATCTTCTTCTGATACCGCGATAATGTTCCCCGCATCGATCTCGAAATTGAACATATTGATCGGATTGATTTGTCCCACCGGGCGTGCCAAAAGATGTGTTGATGCAAAAGTGGATCTGCAAACACAAAGGGCTAATACCCGAATCGATATCCAAAGCGTGCCAGTCGATTTGACCTGTTAATCGACAAGGATGAAGATACGAGCACTTTGGTCCTGACAACAGCGATACGCCCGGAAGTCACGGCCAAGAGGTACTCACGCGGAACTCGAGAATCGCCGAAGGTCGCACTGAGACAATGCAACTCGCCGAATCAATGAGAACTCGTAAAAAGAAAAATATGCAAATTGACAAAGTCGCCGAAAAGTAAGTAGATGTAAATAGGAGTAGAACTTGGTTTTGATATTGATTGATATCTTTATTACATTGCCCCTCACTCCATATTTATACCCTGATCTAAAGAGACACAACCAAACACAACTAGGACACCAAGCCCATATCTAAGGAAACACGTGACTCTTACATGAGTCATACTCTAACAAATATAGAAAAGGAAATCAACTCCTATCTATTCCCCTGTCCGCCTTAATTACGATGGAAATCTCACCGTCCTCCTTCCCATCGGCATACTCCCTATTTCATCGGCAGTAGTCTTCAAGTCTTCCTTCATCGGCATACTCCCTGTTTCATCGGCAATAGTCTTCAAGTCTTCCTTCATCGGCATACTCCCTGTTTCATCGGCAGTAGTCTTCAAGCCTCCCTTCATCGGCATCGACAATAACACCTCCAACCTCATCGGCAACGCCCGAGTCTAAATCAACCTTTCCATCGACCACCACCAGCTATCGGCAACCATCTTTACAAGCTGGCTTTCATCGGTTATCAGAGTATACAGCAACTTTCCCCTTGCCGATCAGTCCACTCCGATCATTTTGACACGTGCAAAAAAACGTTGTCAACACCTTGATTTTGTGTACCCGGTGCTGGGGCATCCCCCGATGCGGCTGGAATCAGGATACATCGTCCTTATAAGTTTTCCCTTCCTCATGCTCTTCAATTGAACTCCTGACCCCTTGATACTGACATTGAGATTGGGGGACTAGCCGAGGGACCTCGTCCTCATGGATCACCTGGCTCTATTGCTGAGGGATGCGTCCGTGAAGGTGGCGAACCACGACGAGGCTGAGCAGTAGAGGAAGGTGAAGGAGGACGAGAGGAAGAAGAGACAGTAGAAATTACGTGCATGGGAGCGAGGGGAGGACACTGACAGTGATGACGATGATGATGAGGTAGTTGCCGACACCGAGCGGGATGACTTGGAGAGCGAGGATATGCTGATAGGTATCCGCTCATCCTTGCAGGGGTTGGGTCCCTTCCCGTACCATGGAGGGGAGGGCGCGTCCGAGAGGCTGGCAGAGATGGGCCGGACCATCGTTCTGCCCCAGGAGCCAATAGGGCTGAGCGGGCCTACCACTGCGCCCAAGGTGCCAGCGGAGGAGGGTGGCTCTGCCATCGCGCCCCAAGATGCAAGGGGGGTGAGCCCCTCTGTCCGAGAGCAGGGGGTGGGCTCAAAACGCCCCTACCCCAATGAGGTGGAGCAGGGACCTGGGGGTTCATCCCCCGAACGTATCCACCGCCCAACAGCGCCAAGTCACCAACTCCTCTGTTTTTCTCTGTTTTCACCGTGACTCATGTTTTTCTTTCTCACAGCATCTTGAGGCGGCACAATCTTTTGGCGCTGGCGCCAAAAAAGAGCGTCGCCCTTCAAGTGAGGCGACAGGCGTCGGTTGACGTCGCATCCATTTTGGGCAGGAGCGGCGCCGGTGCGACTACATCGTTGGTCGGTCATGCGCCGCCCACGGTGGCGTCTGTGCCCTCGGCGGGACAAGCGGGCGTCGGGGCTGGAGGGGCGCCCTCGGAGGTCGTTGAGCAACCGGCGATGAAGGTGATTCCGCTGCCGACAATGGGACAGACGGAGCTACCGACTGTGCTTGTGGCGCCGACCGCGGCGGGGGCGATGCCGTAGTTCGAGGCCCCGCCAATACAGGCGGAGGTGGCAGCGATTGTGATAGGCAAGACACAGCCAGACACAATTGTGGTGGCACCCGGGGAAGCGGCGTGATCCGCACCACCGGCAGCCCAAGTGACGGCGCCCGACGTGGGCCGGACGGAGGGGGATGCGCCCAAGGCGTCCTGAGATGTTGCGGCGGTGGCGGAGAGGACCGGCGGGGAATCATCCCTAGCCCTGACGTCGGGGGCAGCCACTCGCCCACACGGGACGAGCCCCTACTCCGGTGGATGAATCCGCGGGACCCAACATCAACACTCTTGATCCTCGATGATGCCACAGAAAGCATGGAGCGGGAGAGTCTCGACGAGGGGATTGCGACCGTGCTAAAAGCCTTGGACCATGCCTGGGGCGCCCTGCATGAAGTCATCATTTCCACTGGCCGGGTATTCACTTGACCTTGCCTCTCACCTTCTTCTTTCTTCATGTATTTTTGTGTTCTGACCATTATCTTTTTTCAGTCCCTTATCGCTCGTAGCCAGGAGAAATCCTGGTTCCTTCGTGAGCAGAAGGAGAACTAGGACTACCTCGTCGAAGAGGCATGGCTGCACGGGGATGTCCAACTTGTTGCCACCCAACAAAGGTAGCCGAGATGACTCCCCTTGCTGAGGAGGCAGACAGTCTCTGACTGCGGGAGGCTGAGGCCCATTGGCATGAGGAGGAGACCGAGAGGGAGTTCGAGGACCTGTCGACGAGGGCACGACAAGATGAGGAGGAGGCCACTAGAGTCAGGAGGGAGCGAGATGAGCTACTTCAGAGGGACGCTGAGAACCGCCAGCGGATCCTTGACCTTCTGGCCGAGGCTAAGAAGGAGCAGGAGCTGAAGCTAGTAGTCAAGGAGAAGCTCACAGCCCTAGAGCGGAGAGTGAGTCTGGATGCCGAGGTGGTCGCCCGGCTGCGCAAGGAGTGAGATGAGCTGCTCCAAACCACGGGGAGGCTCCGCTCGGAGCGTGGCGTGGCCCGCGAGGAGCACATCCAGGCCGTCTGAGAGCACAACGAGGCACAGCAGAGGATCAACTCCCTCCAAGCCAAGCTCGGAACCGCTACAACCTAGAGGCTGGAGGCCGAGGGCGTCTCTACCAGGCTGGCCGAGGTGAGGAGGAACCTTCAAGCGAAGAGCGATGAGCTCGGTGTCCTGAGCGCCACCCTTGGAGTGGTCTGCGATGACCTGGAGGTGGTGAGGTCGGAGGGGATCAGTTCGCTCGTGGCCCGTGCCATCGAGATCACGGCACGGGTGCACCAACTTGAAAGGAATGCCCTTTGCGCCGGGATCAACCAAGCCTTTGCAATTGCCCACTCCCATTACGCGGACAGCATTGACTTGGAGATGACGAACCTCGACTTCGCTCCTAGCTATGAAGCCCATGAGCTGGATGAGATAGAGACGGCGGTGGCTCCTCTCTTGTAGGACCTAGCAAACATAATAGAAGATATAGTTCTCCCCTGGAGGGGCTAGTTAGTCAAGTAGGTCGGATGATCATTATTGTAATCAAAGGACAAGTGCCGACTCCTATGTATCGTAAAGAACAAATTCGTCATTTCATTTCGTTTGATTGAACCTATTTTTCTCCCTTTTTGTATGCGACAAAGGGGCTCACGTATTCTGACCCTTGTGTTCATTAAGATCATAGGGCCCAAGGTGTAAGAGCGAAACTTTGGTCACGCTGGTGAGCAAAGACAACATAGCCGCCGAGGCGTAGGCTTTTTGTAGTCTGACCAGGGATGCTCAGTTGTTTGTTTCCGCAAACCTTGCCGCTAGGCTTAACGTGAGGAAGAGGTCTGACGCGATGACTATTTCAGAAAAGGTGTATTTATACCTTTATCAGCCCTTGAGTGAGATCTGACCCCTTGCCGTTGCTGGGGTTGGATGTCACTGAAAATCAAGGAGAGGATAGCAATGCTAGTAGGAGAAAGCATGTTTTGTATTCGCGCCTACCCCCTCCCTAGGATCTGAGCTATTGTTCTGTGACCGCGCGTTCGGTCTCCTTGTGAGTCCAACCTTCCTCGAGCCCCCGCGCATAGCAAGGGTTTTGTCGAGGGTCGGCTTGTCTTCGTGATTGTCGCCCCGTCCGTGGTTTTCGCAACCGAAGGGGTTGAGCTAATCATCCCTTGCCTCGATGGCTCTAGTGACGCGTTCGGTGAGCTCGCTAATGGGTATGTTCGAGTGGAATCTGGTTCCATCGTTCGTGATGGGGTCGGCAAAGCCCTCATGTGGCATTCCGTTGCTCCTTAACCCACCTTCCAACAGATGCCCCCTCAATGGGGATTCTATGGGCTCGGCTAGAGGCTAGGATTGAAAGAGAAGGTCGAGATGAGGCCGCAGGGGCTCATCTGCGTTTTCTACCCTGGTTCTTGTTTGACGTGAGGCGGCCTCGGGCCCTTCGGGGGCCGGCCTTCGAACCCCGGTCTCCCGATTTTGGGTCGGGCGGCCTGAGCCCCCGAGCCTCGTGGGGTTCGGTAGGGGTAGGCCGAGTTTCATGCGTCACCCCATCCTTGGTTTCCACAACCGGAGGGGCTAAGCTTACGATACTTGCCTCAATGGCTTGAGTATCAGGCTTGGTGAGCTCGCTAACGGGCATGTTCGAGTGGAATCCGGGTCCATCATCCGCTGACGGGGTCGGCATTCCACTACTTCTTAACCCACGTCCCGACAGATGCCCAAGCCGTTCAATAGGCTTGGGTGGCCCGTTGTTCTCTCCTCGATGGAGATTCTGTGGGCTTGGCTCGAGGTTAGAATCGAACGAGAAAGGTCGAGATGTCCCTATCCGCTTCTGAGCGGAGTCGGGCAAGGCCGCTGGGTCTCATCTTGGTTTTTCTCCCCTAGCTCTGTTTGACATGAGGCGGCCTCGAGCCCTTCGTGGGCCGGCCTTCGAACCTCAGTCGGTCACCACTCATATCAAATGAGACAACTACCACTTCATGACATGATGCGAAGCATTGTGATGCAGCAATTGCATATGCAATGCTTGGGTGTATGGGATGAATGTATGAATGAATGAATGAATGCATGAGAATGGATGAATGGATAAATGAATGAATGAGAATGGATGATCATATAATGGAAAAGAAAAAGAGGGGGTCAGTAAAGTTTCCATGATGGCTCCAGAGATGGATTCGGGGAGCTCTTACCAGATATGTTCGTGATAGAGCCAGCGTAACCTGCTTGGTTTATCCCACTCCTCCCTATCTTTCTCTTGGCAGTGACCTAAGCCGTTTGATCAACTTTGAGCCACCTGATGGCCTCTCCTCGATGGAGATTCCACAGGTAGACCCCTCCAAACCCTTCCTAAGAAGGTGGAGGCTAGAGCTTGGGGTGCGGAGACAAAGACTCTGATCACGCTGGTGAGCGAAAACACCGTAGCCGTTGGGGCGTAGGGTCCTAGCGGTCCGACCAGGTTTACTCAGAGTTTGTGTCCGCACACCCTGCCTCCAATTTTTAATGTAAGGAGGGGTCGGTCATAGAGAATGTCTACCGGGTAGACACTCTTGCTAGCCCCTGAGCGATGTCTGACCCCTTGCCGTTGCTGGGGTCAGAGGCTCGGTAGCAAAATTAATGCGTAAAGTAAAGGTGCTTGTCTCTCGGCAGCGGCTTTGAGCCGTTCGATTGACCTGGGCACCGGTTTTACCTTGATGGTAAGAGTGATGGATCCGGGAAGCCACCACCAGAGATGAGGAGGATCCATGTCTGCTCCCTACCCATTTCTCGGCGGTGGCTAAGCCATCGAGTTGACTTGTGCTACCTACTGAGATAAGATTTTCCTACAGAGATAAAGGATGAGAACATCCCACGCAAGAATTTAGTTAGGCAGATAAGCCAGGCAGAGAAACTTGTAACAAATGGACAGACATTCAAATTTTGTTATAGCAAACAACTTTTTAGCTCTTCTCGCCTTTTTGTATAAAAAGGTTAGCATACTCTGACCCTTTCCATCGTTAAGGTCGTAAAAGCTCGGAGTGCAGGTGAGCCAATTCTGATCACACTAGTGAGCAAAGACATCGTAGCCACTGGGGTGTAGGTCTCCCGTGGTCCGACCAGTTATACTCAGAGCTTGTTCCTGTAAACCTAGCTCTTAGGTCTTAACGTAAAAAGGGGGGCAGGCACAAAGAATGCTTGCTGGATAAATGTGCTCATATCAGCCCCCGAGTGAGGCCTGACCCTTTACCGTTGTTGGGGTCGGATGTCCCGAAAGATCAGGGAGTTCGATAACAAAACTGATAAGAGAAAGTGTGCATTTATTAAGGGTAAAAGCGACGTAGCTGCTTGATGTTCCAAGCATTGGCGAAGACCTCGCCGTCGATGGTCTTCAACTTGTAGGCACCTGGTTAAAGCACCTCCGCGATGACGTACGGTCCCTCCCACGACGAGGAGAGCTTGTGACGGTCCTTGTTGCTCTAGATGAGGTGGAGAACTAGGTCTCTGACATTGAAGGCCCAACCCCACACTCGATGGCTGTGGTATCATCATAATGGCTGCTGGTACTTGGCGGAGCAGAGGAGGGCAATGTCACGTGCTTTGTCCAGCTAGTCCATGGCATCCTCGAGGGATGCCTCAGCTCCTTGTTCATCATATGCCCTGACCCTTGGTGCTCCTTAGTCGAGGTCAGTTGGGAGGACGGCTTTGGAACCGTAGACCATGAAGAATGACGTGTAGCTGGTGGCCCGGCTAGGGGTCGTCCTCAAACTCCAGAGCCTACGGGAAGCTTTGCGACCCATCTTGCGCCAAACTTGTTCAACCGGTTGAAGATCCTAGGCTTGAGGCCCTGTAGGACCATGCTGTTTGTGCGTTCTACCTGCCCGTTCATTCGGGGGTGCGCTACGGAGGCCCAGTCGACGCAGATGTGATATTCATCGCAAAATGGGAGGAACTTCTTCCCAGTGAACTACGTGTCGTTGTCCATGATGATGGGGTTCAGGACTCCAAAGCGATGGATGATGTCGAGGAAGAACAGCACGGCCTGCTCGGATTTGATCGTGGAGATCGGCCGAGCTTCTATCCACTTGGTAAACTTGTCTATGGTGACAAGCAAGTGGGTGTAGCCCCTGTGCGCTTTTTTGAGAGGTCCAACCAGATCGAGCCCCCAGACCATGAATGGCCAGGTGATAGGGATCTTCTGGAGCGCTTTGGGCCGATAGGTGAGTGTGCCAAGCGTAGTACTAGCACCCATCGTAGGTGTGTACGATCTGCTCGGCGTCGGCTACCATGGTAGGCTAGTAGAAGCCCTATCAAAATGTGTTTCCGACCAGGGTTCTGGGTGTGGCATGGTGACCGCAGACCCCACCGTGGATATCGCTCAGCAACCGCTTCCCCCGTTCGACAGGGATGCAGCGCTGTAGGATTCCGGTGTGACTTCGCTTGTAGAGTTCGCTCCCCATAAGAACAAAGGACTTGGCGCGACGTGCGAGCCATCGGGCCTCTATCTTGTCCGTTGGCAGCGTATCACGGAGGAGGTAGTCGAGGTAGGGCATCCTCTAGTCGACCATAGG